>RXPK01003291.1:0-48054 GCA_004143645.1 Protaetia brevitarsis
GGTGAGAGATGATATTCTTCATATGTAAAACAATGGAGGGTCCTTCATTTCAGTGTATAATAACGGTACTTCTCATAAAAAGACAGTTGGACTCCTGCTTGGACGACAATCGCATGAAGTCAGTAAACCATATTTCAATTCCGAACCATTCAATAATCAACTCAGTTCAGGCAGACATATTTCTGTTTGTCTCTAGAAAATTTAACGGGCTTTCGATAGAAATCCAATTTTATGCCCAAATTTCAATCTAAAAGTAATCGTTTAATGTTATAACAAAAGATTTTTCACATAAAATCTTAGCAAATTACACACGATTTTTTGCACACGAAGTAATTTCTCAACGACAGCATTTCCGAAGTAATTGTTCCTGTCCTGATCGGCCCTCCTCTGCTATGCTGACATACCTACTCTCGATGTACCCGAACACAGGCCGTCATATACGACCATTGAACAGTCCTTGACACCGAGGTCAGATCGCAGCAATTCTGGCACTGCTAAAAAGTACCTCAGTTAAAATCTACCTGATAAAAATGAAAGTACTAATTTTCAGATTTGTAATTAAATTAAACTGTAACTTATAAGAAATTTTATATTAACCGTTCTGCTGATTTGAGGTTTAGAAAATCGTTATGTGTAACATAGACTAAACGATCTCCAGTCACTATGTGGAAATTTGTGTTAATTGGGTTTAAGTATTAGTTTTTACCGTTACGGAACCAATATCCAGGATTTACATCAAGGTGGCCTCTGTCACACGTTTATCAATCTAATATAACTCCATTAACGCGAAGTCAGAAAACGCGGAGATATTTTTAATTTATTTTCTCAAACGTATTTAAGTAAGAAACTCATGACATTTGAAATCGCCAAAAGGTGAACACTTAATGAAACTTTAGTATTAATTAAACGAACTCACGAACTTACCTTGAGATTATTATCCATAGATTTATGTCTGATATTAGACAAGTCAATTTTGATTTGAATTAAGTTAATAAAATCACCTTTTACCACTTGATGTTTTAATTTTACTATGTTTAAACTATTGAAGCATAACATCTATCATGCCTATGGAACACTTAAAATGCTCTTAAACCATTAAATAGAGAGCCACAATTCGACAAACATTCATCCCACCACATCTCTATGCTTACTGAGTTTAAAGATAAGAGAGTTAACGAGCCATTTTCATATATTTTTATGTCACCGCCCCTCGATCGGAATTTCATGCCGTTGCATGCCATTCTGGCTGGGAGAAAGGAACACTTCTAAAATCAAAGTTATAAAAATAGATGGACACTGGCATTATATAAAACTTGATTTTTTTAATTCAATTAAGTGTATTTTCTTTAAAAATTTATTTTTTATTCCGGGCTGTATGCTTACTAGTGTAGCGTAAACCAAATAAACTTAGGCAACCCAACGTGTGGGGCGTAACAAAGAATATTGCTACCCCAAAGCAAGGGGTTTGTTTTAAAAAAACTATGTCCTATTATATACAATCAGTAAATCAATTTACTGGCGCTCAACCAACTTACTAACTAGATTCATTTAACAAAACCTCAATAAAATATAATAACAAAACAAAAAGGAATAAAACATGTTAGACAAGGGACTCTGAAGGCAGAGAGTAACCATCCAAGCCGGCGATGACTTTTGAAACTTATTAGAATATTTTAAGAGGAGAAAAAGGCGAGAAAAGGAAGAAAAAAGTTAAGAAAGGCAGCAGAAGGCCATTACAAAGGCAGAAGGAGAGAGAAGGAGGATTTTATGAAACTAGAGATGATAATACAGTAACACAAAGCAAGAGAATATGACGCTAAATCTAAAGATTTTGATACATTTAAACGAATGACAACAACCAGTTACACAGAGATGCAGGTACAAAGTGAGAAAATATGCAAGAACACTGAACATTTCACCAGGTCTTGGCTAAAGCAACAGACAAATCGTACAACACCTAGAAAGGATCGACGAACAGGTTTACAGGCAGAATAAAAAGACATTTTGACAAAGCGCAAGACAAAAGGACTTCAAAATGTAAATATTGCAAAAATGATTTTTAAAAATAAAAGAGTTGGGGAACACGCAAAGACAGATAACAAACAGTGATCAATTAAAGCAAAACATTCATTAAAAGTTTCCAAACAGAAAAAGTCAAAATGTCGTCAAATCAAATATTTAGCTATTAAAATCACAAATCGCGTGTACAGTCACAAAAAATTAAAAAGGACAATTTCACCATCAAAAAAGAAGAAAAATATAGAGACAAAATCTATTTCACAAAATGAAAAGAAAAATAAACAATCGAAAACGGTTCAGAAAAAACACGTTAATGTCACACACACAATTCTCAAAAATGATACCCAGAACTAGATTCACTAAACGAACTAACCTAAATTTATTAGACAATGATGAAAGAGATGCAAAAAGTGGTGCACAGCAGAAGAAAAGATTATTCTAAAAATTAAATTTAAATATTTCAAAAAGTTTTAAAAAGTTGATAATTTAAAAATTTAAATTAATTAGTATAATAAAAAATAGTAGTAGTGGAAAGATGCCTTGAACAATAATGGAAAAACATCTATACAACATTTGTACGTAACACATTAAATAATGAACAACTTGCAAATCTGCAGCAGAATTTAATTTAATAAAACTCAAAAGGGAAAATTAACAAAGTTTTGAAATTATAAGACCTTAAACTGTTAAACATACAAAATGAAATAGTAGACTGTATATTGAAGAATAAAACACCCCCCCCCTATTAAAAAAAGAAATCCAAAATTGCATAATAACCCAACGAGAATACATAAGGAAAGAAAAATTGAATATGCATGGAAAATAGGAGTGAGGTGATAAGAAAAGAAGGGAAATATGTATAGAGAAGAAATGCTAAAGCAAATGTGAAATACATTTTATAAAATGTGCAAATGCAAGTAATAATGAAAGTAAAAAATAGAAATTAAAGAAAGAAGATCATATATAGAAATATCCAAAGAAGCAAAAAGAAAAATATGAATATAAATAAGTAAGAAAATTAAATAAATATTACACAAATAAGATGCAATACATAAATAAAGTATAGTAAGATTGAATTTTAATAACAGTCTAATTATATTAAAAAAATTTTAAAAAAAATTTCAATAAAGGGGATTAAAAACTTGCCAAGTTAAATTATCCATTATTATGAAAAGGAAGATTTTTTATTTTGATTAAAAAGGTTAGACATTGATTATTGATAAAAACACGATCAAATAAAAGCAGATTTCCACATTACTCAGTTTATTTCATTACCAATCTTAAGGTATTTT
The DNA here is from genome assembly GCA_004143645.1 of Protaetia brevitarsis. Lineage (NCBI taxonomy): Eukaryota > Metazoa > Arthropoda > Insecta > Coleoptera > Scarabaeidae > Protaetia > Protaetia brevitarsis. The sequence goes on from RXPK01003291.1 coordinate 3,312, forward strand.
TTACTCAAATATTAGATTCACAAGATAGGTGTTACATACTTGTTGGAAACTCAGCTGGATAATACCTGCTTGTCACAAGGACGTCTAGATTAAGTGCAAGAAGAATTCAGGACGTAGACAGCCTGGTATATTAGCAAATTTAGTTAAATTCTTAATCTTAAATTTAGAGTAGATAGTTATGCTTAAATTGAAAAGTACAATTATTTGAGTCATAAAATTTATTTTCACTTAAGGGCATTTGATATGGAGCATTATATAATATTCTACTATTATTTAAAAAGGGATTCACTCATTTTACTTAATTATATTTAAAACATTACTTAGATTATATAAAAAAGAATTATATACTGTAGCAGCAGACAGCTAGCGATGTCCAGGTGGATGTAGTAATCCTGCATTTGCAGCTTTCGAGCATTTCTTTTGAATTCTTCCCTTCAGGAAGCAGATGATCAGCCAGTGATAACACCTACACATCGAAAAAGACAAATAGAATTTTGTATATATATCATTACAATAGATTGACAGATCAAATTTATCCCACCTTTATCGTGTGAAACACGTTTTATTTCGTTTACAGAGTATTTATTTCTGTAAATTTTTGTTTAATAATGTTTTTATAGCACGATTGGCAGTATCCATTTGTTTGACTTATGTCAAACAGGACAGACATGGGAATGGCTGGAAATTGGACTTCTTAACAATTCTATGTGTATAAATGGTTGCCTACCTTTGGGGGCACAGTAATGAATTATAGATTGTTAATTTTATATAGTAATTAACAGTTAAAATTTTCAAATGTATTTATCTAAAATTAGAGACTCATACCGTGTTATACATAAAAAAGTGTAAGGTGATTCAGATTATTGTTAATTTATTTATTTCACATCGTGAAAGATCTGACAATGCCTGTCGATCACATGGCCATTCTTTTCATATGTAAAACAAATGGAGGTTCCTCATTTCAGTTATTTATATAACGGAATTTCTCATAAAAGACAGTTGGCACTCCTTGCTTGGAGACAATCGCCATGCAAAGTCAGTTAAAAGCATTTTTCATTGGAACGCAGTCTTCAATACTCGAACTCAGTTCGAGGACAGACATATTTCTGCTATTGTTCTCTTGAAATTAACGGCTTTTTCGATATAAAATCCAATTGGATCCCAAATGTTCAATCTAAAAGTAATGGTTAATTGTTAAAACAAGTTTCTCACCAGTAAATCTTATTCCAAATTACACACGATTTTTGGGTAATTTTTTCTTCAAACGACGACAGTTCCCCCGGAGTAACTTCTCCTGTCCTGAGCGGAACGCGCATTCCTCTCTGATCTGAACAGGTACCTATCTTCGAGTGTACCCGAACACAGGGCCCATATACGACTTTGAACCAAAAAAAAATTTTTCCCCACCTCGACCACCTCCGAGATCGCAGGAATTCGGCTCTGTAAAAAGAGTTATCCTCGTAAATTACCGAATAAAAAATAAATGTTTTTCAATCTAATCTAAATTGAACTGATTATAAGAAATTTATATTAATTCGCGTACGTATCTGGCTGAATTTGAGGTTAGAAAATCGTTGAATTGTAACATAGCTAACGGTCTCCGGAGTCACTATGGGAAGTTGTTTGGTTCGGGATAATGTTTTAAGTATTTATGTTTTTACGTTACGAACCAATATCCAAGTGATTACCATCAACGGCTTGGCTACTCTGTTTCACACGTTTATTCACATTCTAATCATAACTCCATTTGAACGTCAGAAACGCGGATTGTTTTAAATTTATTTCAAACGTATTTAAGTAAGAAACTGATGAATTTGAATCGCATAAAGGTGAATCACTTATGAACTTAGTTGTTCTTAATTAAACGACACTCACCGAACTACTGGATACTATCCACTAGCATTCATGTGTCTGATATGGTAAGACAAGTTTCACATTGTTGAATGTTATTTTAAAGTTAATATAACAAAATCACTCTCTTATCCACTATTGAATGTTTAATTTTACTTAATGGTTTCACAGCTTTGAAGGCATAGCATATTATGCCTATGAGAACATTACTGCTCTTAAACATTAAACTTGAGGGAGAGCCAATTACAACATCTCCCACCACATCTCTAGCGTATTTGTTAAATATAAAGAGTTAAGAGCCATCAATATTTTTTTATGTACGCCCCTCGCTCGGAATTTCATGCCTTTGCATTTGATCTGGCTGGTGATTAGAACTTCTAATTCAGTTTATAAAAAATAATGAACACTGGCATATATAAAACTTGATTTTTTTTTTAATTCATTTAGTTTTCTTTTAAATTTATTTTATTCCGGGTGTATGCACTGTAGCTTACAAATAACTTGGAACCAACGTGTGGGGCGTAACAAGAATTGCTACGAAAGATTTTTTGAAGAAACATATGTCCATTTTTATACAATTCGTAAAATCAATTTACGTGGCGCTACCCGACTGTAACTAACTAGTTCATTTAAAAAAACTCAATAATATAATACAAAACAAAATGATAAAACAAGACAGGGAAGAGGCGACGAGGGGAGGAAGCAGGAGTGCATCGAGATCAGGGGAGAACGAATGGAAGAAAGAGCCACAGCCAGTATACTAAGACAGGTCATAGAGAAGCCAGAGAATTTAGGAAGACGCAGGGCTTCTTGTGAGCGCGGAAGTTACACACCAAACCGGCGATGATATTGAAAACTTTAGAATATTTTAGGGAGAGAGGCGAGAAAAGGAAAGAAAGAAGTAAGAGGCAGCCAGAAGGCATACCGGCAGAGGAAGAGGGAGGATTTATGAATAGAGATGATAATAAGTAACACGAAGCAGAGATGCGCTAAATTCGAAAGATTGATACATTAATAACGAGTTGCAACAACATGTAACAGGATGCAAGTACAAAGTGAGAAAATGCAAGAACACCGAAACATTTCTCAGGTCCTGGTGATCAGCAACAAAGTTGCAACCACGGAAAAGGATTAGATGCAGGTGTACAGGTAGAAATGATACAAAGGGAAGAGCGAAAGGAGAAAATAATACTAAATTCAGAGGGAGTTAGACATATCAGAGAGTGGTGCAATACTACATGGGGGGACGATAATATCAACACTCTGGAGAATTGGTACCAGCGTACTATGAAAAGAAAGTTACACCAAATATTTGGAAAATATATAAAATATATGATAGACTTCGGTTGATAGCAACTTATCATCCAGTAATGAACATAATAAAGAACGTATGAGGTGATGCGAAACATGTTAAATTAAATGATACAAATGTACACGTATGGAAATTTCGAAAACTATTCTTGGAGAAATTTCTGGGGGACATCAACCACGGAAACCAGGAACGGGCACAATGGGAATACACAACAGTTATCGGACAACCGTGAGATATTCATGAGCTGTACGAACAATTATGTACTTGAGAGGCGAATGAATGAGCAATATTCGTAAAGAAGATGCCGAACATTTCGAGAGAAGTGGTATGCATGTTGCGACCAAAAAATAAACATTACATCGTAATAAATACATGGAGTTTAGATGAAGCGGAGCGACGTATTAAAGGGGAAGCTGTCTGAACAGGGTGCAGCCAAACAGGGGGAATAGCAAGAACCAGCCAGGGAGAGAAACATAATCAGACTGAGAAATTTAGTGGAAATCGAATTTAGGGAGATACACGTTTATCCTATCGAGGATTATAACAACAGGAATGAAACAGACAGCCGTATAGAAGGATGAACAATTATAGACAAACCAAGGAGAAGAGGAGAAATAGTCAGTAGACAGTTCCAGTAGCAAACAACAATCAAATCAAAATCATTAACTAACAAAATGACAGGTCATGGAATCGTCTAACTCACCACTATACTCCCACTGAATTCTTAACACAAACATCAACTATTCAGGTTTTTATAGTTGAACAATCTCCTATGTACAATTTCAAATTAATGATTGCCAGTGACAGTTAATTGACACGCCCAGAGTTATCTTACTAATTAAAGGCTTTATTGGAAGTACCACAAATTTTTCTAGAACTGTGCTGTTAAAGATTTAAATTTGATACTATTAATAAGAAGAAAATAACGAAGTGTAAACAAGTATGTATGGGAGACGTTTCCTCATAAATGGTTTGAAGAAGATGGATTTTTTGTGTACCGATTTATTAGTGACTGCATATAGGCATGGATATATATACATTGAGATAAATATGATGTTGAAAAAAAAATAAATTTAAAATAAATATAATGTGGTTGAGAATGAAGAAAATGAGGAGATGGAGATAATTAATGGGTATTATAAGAATATGATGACGGAACATTTGCTTGTAAGAGATGCAATATGCATCAAGATCAAACGTTGCACAAGAATTATAAGGATAATCGCACAAGTTATTAAAGGAAAAAGAATTAATCAAAGCAGAACCAGACCGCAGAAAATACATCATGTTTAGAGGTAAAGGAAGATCAACCCTTCAATTGCAATTCGTATCCCATTCATAAGTACAGGCAGATGTTAGGAAAGAAATAATTCAATGTTAGAAAACGGCATTATAGAAAGACCAAAACGTATTACATTAATCAATTGGTTGTCAAAAAGAAAAGGGGGAATCTAGACTATGTTTAGACTCCAGAAAATTAAATTCCATCACATAACCACAATTGAATCACCTCAACATATAAGAGCAGCTAGGGAGATTAGAAAATTTAAATTCATATTCGAATTAGATTTAAGAATTCTTTGTTAATTCATTACACCAAGTTCGCGGAGTTCATTGGATTTGTATGAAGGAGAAATTTCCAATTAAGTAGTTCCTTTTGCTGTCAACATCAACCGCGCATCGTCGAGCTTCAACAAATTTTACACCCTACGAAATTCTGTTTATCATACATAGATGATATTTTTAATTTCAGTGCACGGGAGAGAAATAAAGAGCATGTAAACAAAATACTGTTAAACAATGCTGGTCAAATTAATCTAGACAATGCACCTTCTTCGCAAGGATGGGGAATTTTTTGATATATAATAAATGAAAGGGAGCAAATACAAGAACGGTTTGAAAAATACAAACTATCGTAAACCACAAACCTAAGGACGTTAAGGGTTTTTGTTAATTTTAATAATTATAAAAGTTCATAACGTATTTAGCAAAAAGGCAGCGCATTTATGAGTTACTTAAAAAAACGTCCGATGAGTTGAAAAACAATCAGAAGCTTTTTGAGAATAAAGAACGTTTCTAAGTATACATTTACATCGGATTTTATACAAATTTATTTTACGCACGATGCATCGAGTTGCATTTCAGCAGAGTTTTAAATTCAGACAACACGGAAGTACAATATTTTTCATCTCTCGCATTCTTAAAGGTTACGAACGACACTACGTGCATCGTCGAAAAGAATGTTAGCCATTTGTTCACTGGAAAACTTAATTCTATTTGCATGGTACAAATTCAATTAGAAAATGACAAATGCTCTCACATCATTCGCAAGACAAGGTTAATAATTCCGAATATACCGATGGACTGTTAATCAGAATATGATTTTGAAATAAGACACCGCGCAGTAACTTCAATATTACAGCAGATTCACTCACAGACAGGAATAATTAAAAAACCCAAGATATTTTGCTAGCTTAAATAAATTAAGAATAGAACAGGCATATTTTATCAATTCAATTAAAAGAAAATCAACAAACAGAGTTAATTGGGAAAAAATGGGAAGAAATAACAAGAAAGGGTTTCAAAGATATGCATAGAACAAACCCCTCATTTATTAACTTAGATGAACAAGCACTTACGTCATAGAGAGGCATGACCGACCAATAGGATTGAGATCACAAAGTTATGGACACAAGAGGAGAGGTTTGGCAGTTGTTAGAGAAACTACACGTACAATGATTGAATATAAAAAATTCTTAACAAATGTCGCTATTTCAATTGGGAACATAAAAATTATGTTAATTCAGAACAGTCCAGAAACATTAAGCCTTCAGAACCCGAGAGCAGTAGCAATTGGCTACATCGTAACCTCATTCAAACAGAGCAGGCATAACCACTTCTTAATAGTATATGTTTTTTACAAATTTCTTAAGCTTTCCTACTTCATTTGCATACGAAAATCACAATATATGTTAGAAATATTTTAGTGATTTGGGAAACAAAATCATGCAGACATTGCCACTACTTCAACAATGACAATTCCAAAAACACTGGCAAGTCAAGATATCCAACGTTATACTGTCTATCCCACCCTCGCCATCCAAGTGAAGATACATCAAGAATTGTATAATATCTTAGGTTGCAAACACACACAGACCACCTAGGTGGGAATGTATAAACATATATAACAAATTTAAATGATGTTCAACTACGTCACATTAGAACACCTCGATATTTTGACATGTTAGGCAACCGACCATGGAAGAAGAAGAGAAAGAACAGGATGGATGTAATTAAACAAAGTCAAGCAAAGATTCAATTATTGGTGCAACAACAGAGAAGTTTTAAAAAAGAATCAAAAAGAAACAAAATTTAATATAGTGATTTGGTTATTGTAAGGGCTTTAAAACACTAGAACAATAGATCATGAGTTGTGCTAAATTTATTATTATTTTAAAGGTCCTTATTTTCAATACATTTTGATGATAGACATTTGGAATTAATTGATTTAAAAACCACGTCAAATCAGGGCAGATTCCACATTACTCAAATATTTCATACCAATCTTAGTATTATTCAATTAGATTCACAGATAGGTTTACATACCTTGTTTGGAACCAGCTTGGATATCCTGCTTGTCTATAGGACGGTAGATTTAAGTCCGAAGATAGGATATTCAGGGGTAGACAGCTGTTCATATAGTCAATTTAGTTAAATTCTTAATCTTAAATTTAGAAGTAGTTATTGCTTAAATGAAAAGAATTTATTTGAGCATAAATTTATTCACTTAGGGCATTTGTTATGGAGCGATATTTATATTCTCTACTTTATTAAAAGGGAATGTCACTTTTTAATTATTATATTTTAAACTTATAGATAATTAAAAGGATATATGTGCAGAGACAGCAGACGATTCCAGTTTATATAATCTCTGCATTTTGGCAAGGCTTCGAGGCTTTTCCTTTAGAATTTCCCTTCAGGAAGCAAGGATGATCAGGCAGTGATACACCTACACATCGAAAAAAGAATATTAGAATTGTATAGAATATCATTACAATAGATTTTGACAGATCAAATTTGGATCCACCTTTAATTCGTTCGTGAACAGTTTTTTTCTTTTACGAGTATTATTTCCTGAAATTTTGTTTAATATTTTTTATATGCATGCATTTCCATTGTCCATTTGCTTTTATGCTCAACAGACAGACATGGAATGCTGGAAATTGATTCTGTAACCAATTCTATGTTATAAATGGTTTGGCCTACTTTTGGGGGCACAGTAATGATTTTAGATTGTTATTTTTATATAGTAATAAGCGTTTAAAAATTTCAACTGTATTTTCTATAATTCAGAGACTCTACTTGTTTTATATAAAAAGTGTAAGTGATTCCAGATTTTAATTTATTTATTTTCACATCGTTTGAAGATCTTGGCAATCCTGTCGATCACATGGCCATTCTCATATGTTAAAACGATGAGGCCTCATGTTCAGTTATAATAACGGAATTTCTCATAAAAGACAGTTGCACTCTTGCTGGAACAATCTCGCATGAAAGTCAGTTAACATATTTTCAACGAACCATTCAATAATCGACTCAGTTCGAGGTAGACAATTTCTGTTTGTTCTTGAAATTTACTGGCTTTTTCGATAAAATCCAATTTTATCCCAAATTTCAATTCTAGAAGTAATGGTTAATTGTTAAACAAAGTTTTTACATAAATCTTATTCCAAATTACACACGATTTCGGGTAATTTTTCTTCTACGACGACATTTCCAGTAATAGTTCCTGTGCTGACGGCCCATCTCTCTGATCTGAAGTACCTATCTTCTATGTACCCGAACCAGGGCCCATATTACGACTGAACAGTCCTGACCACGATGATCGCAGAATTGGCTCTGTAAAAAAGGTACTCCTCGTTAAAGTCTACCTATATAAAAATAAATGTATTATTTCAATTCTAATCTAAATTGAACTTTACTTATAAGAAATTTATATTAATCCGTTCTGCTGAATTTGATTAGAAAATCGTTTTAACATAGCTAAACGTATCTCCATCACTATGGGAAATTTGTTGTATTGTGTTATAAGTATTTGTTATGTTTTTACGTTACCAACCAATCCATGATTTACCATCAAGTGGCTACTCTGTTTCACACGTTTTTCAATATCTCAATAAACTCCATTTGAACACGGTCAGAAAACCGCGATTTTTAAAATTTATTCGAAACGTATTTAAGTAAGAAACTATGAATTTGAATCGCCAAAGAGTGGATCACTTAATGAAACTTTAGTGTTATTAATTAAACAACTCACAACCTACCTGTGCATTATTTATCCATAGATTATGTCCTGATATTAGACAAGTGCACATTTTGAATTTGATTTAAGTTAATAAAAATCACTTTTATCCACTATTTTAGTTTTTAATTTTACTTAATGTTAAGCTATTGAAGGCGTAACATTATCATGCTTATGAGAACACTTAAACCGCCTCTTAAACATTAAACTTGAGGAGGCACAATTGACAACATTCATCCCACCACATCTCTATGCTACTGAGTTAAATATAAGAGAGTTAACGAGCCATTCAATATTTTTTATGTCACCGCCCCTCGATCGGAAATTTCAGTGCTTGCTGTGCCATCTGGTGGTGTAGATAGAACACTTCTAAATCAAAGTTATAAAAAATAGATGACACTGGCATATATAAAACTTGATTTTTTTTATTCAATTAATGTATTTCTTTTAAATTTAATTTTTATTCCGGGCTGTATGCTACTGGTTTAGCGTAACAATTATATATTAGGTTATTTACTAAAGTTTCTCTTGCGTTTGAGGGCGCGAGGGGGCGCTATTCCATAGGCCGGTCGCCCTATCTGAGGTGTGTTGTAGCCGGGAAGGGTATTGCGTTACTAAGGCTCGAGAACGGTGCGTTGGGCGGGGAACGCGGTAAGCGGAGATGGGGGACCGTCCCCTCACAATAGGCGTATCGAGAAGTAACAGTAAAACGTGTGTAGAACGTGAAAAATCGCATTAGAGTTTTAAATTTTGCGGCGAACGGCACTGTGAGACCGAGAAATGTCACATGGCGGCTTTCTATCGATTTGGCATGTGTCAAAGTTGGACAATTTCGCGCGAATCGCTACGAAGCTAAAGATGATATTTGGGGAGTGGGATATTGTGGAATGGCTTCTCGCATGTTTCCTCTTGCCGATCGAACCCTAAAATGGCGGTCGCACGGCTTATTTTCTCAAAAGAGCTGATTTGATAGTAGGTGTTTTTTGGCCGGCGATGAGTTTGGAAATTATGGCGGGTTTCCGTGGGATGTCAAATGCCGCTGTCACACGGTGAAATAACGCGAACTTCGAGTGACGATTTCTAACGTAAATGGGCGCACAAGGGACACGTAATGAGTCGAAACGTGATCAGAGAGATGTTGGGAGCCTGTATGATTCGTCAGTATATGGAAAAATGTGGAATAATTTGATTAATATTGTCATTTGTGATGGTAATAATTTCATAACCTAACATGCTATTTGGGTGATAATAATAGCGATTTGAGGTAATTTAAGATGCGTAATACGCGCTCAGGTATGTTTGTGAATGTGATTGTTCAGTTTTTAGTGAAATAATTGAGCCAGGTGCGAGAGAGATGTCAAACCATCGAACCACAAGAAGCGCCAATTTGTTGTGCCAATATCGGCTCAGAAACCGTAACGTGGTGCGAATTTATTTTGAAACGGCCTCCTGTATCTTCGTTTAACAGTTTGAACCTAAAATGAAGTGGAAACGCGAAATTTCTCTCAATATGATCAATTTATCGCTTCTTCATATCTAGCCGAGGTCGTTAATTGTGCAATGACGCCCGATTTTGCGGCATCGACACCGGCTCAAAAACCGTATCCAGGTATGAAATTATTGTCGGAACCGCTTCTTTCATGTTTCATCTTACAATTCGAACCCTAAAATAGGGTAGGAACGCGAAATCTTTTCCAAAATTAAACGATTAATATAGAATATGTTTACAGGGTGAGACGCTGTTCAGATTTGACAGAGTTCGTTGAAGCGCGTTCGGGCAAATGGCCGGCGAAAAACCTACATAATTCAGTGCGACGTGTTTTTTGGGGTAAAGATGTACTCCAGCAAGTGTAAGATGCCGAAATGTGATGCGACAAACGTTACCAGCTATATTAGCAGGAAGATTGAAAGGGAACGTGCCAGAATAATTCGCGAAGTATTGTCATTTCAGATATAGCTAATAGTCTAACCTATACCATATGTCAATATGGAATAAACGAGGTACATTTATTTTCGTTTACGGCTCAGTTCGTGGTTAAAAGGTAACATAACAGTGGTAAACGGGCGCTTCGAGTAATGTTTGTGAATGTGATTATTCAGTTTTAGGGAAATTATTGAGCGAGAAGATTCAAGAAAGATGTCAAACTGAAAGCGCCGTTTTGTCGCGCGCTAATATCGGCACAGAAACCGTATCGTGATGTGGAATTATTTTTGAAACGACTTTATGTATCCTTCGTTTTACAGGTATACTTTGGTTTTCTTTGGTAAACATGCCTCCGATGCCTTTTTAATTGGTGCTTGACGTATGCAAAATACCACCATTTCAGAAAAGGATAGAGCGATCGGCTGAATGAGAAAATGTCTACAATATAATAATTATATAATTTCAATATGCTTATATTAATCTCTATTGTTGTATATCTTCACACATATAGTAAAGAATAAGTAAAATAAAATGGTGTTTCATTTCTTATTTTTACATAAAAAGTGATATTGTGCTTATAATTTTGAAGGATATAAACTAATACTAATATATATATATTATATATATATACAGTTACGTCAAATTTCTTTATTACTCTGACAGCCCGTACTTTCCAGCAAGTATTTTTACCAGTTTCATAATAGTCACAATGATAAATAGTGAACTGTATGCACATCCGCATTAATTGTTGACAAATTCTGACAGATGTCATTAGGAAATCCTTAGGTGACATTATTTATCAATATACAATATAGTAGCCACCAAAAACAAATAAATGAAACAAGTATGGTCGATAGTAGAAGCGTCTATCCGCCATTATATGTTATTGATAACTGTCGATACACACGTATAATTGTCAATTGCATACATATTTATATATATTTTGAAAACTATTTGAAATTCGTATAGGTAAGTACTTAATTTTTGATGCGTATCATATATATTCACGTTTTGTTTTACGTTTTGTGATTCAATGTTTAAAAGATGCCGAAAAAGGGGACAAACGCGTTTAACCGCACAGAAAGGGCGACGAGCAAACGGAACGAGAACCCGACAACAGCCACCTCCACAACGGGACATTCTTGCTCCAGGTAATCAAGTTTAAACCTTATTTTTAAAACTATTATTATAGTCATATAGAGAAAAACATTCTAGATTCAGTTTTTTAAAGGTTAGAATATATCCATTTATACCTGCGTGTCGTTGCAATATTGACCTTTCATTTTACATTCACACATTTATATATGTAGCACAATGTATGTTAATAAAATTCTTATTATATAAAGAAAGAAGATAACTACATTTATATTATCTGCTACTTTAATATATACATAACTTATTCAACTGAATTACTAATAAAAATGTATGCAACTATTGTGCAAAGTGACGATCACTTGCAAAATATAAGCGCATAATTATAAATTAACTAAACATTGTATGTACAGATTTTATCGTCATTTGATAAATAAGAAAGATCGATAATAGTGTTTGTTAATTACCACAACCACACGATTTAACTTTTATATCTATATTTTTTATTAATTGTTTATTGTATTTTGTAAATATACATTAAACAACATTTCACATATTTAAAAGATACATACAAAACGTAAATTAGTAACTGTTAAAAAAAAAATGTAAAATACGTATACACGTACATGCATTAATTGCAAAATAACTTAACGTTGTATATACTGATTTTATCGTCATTTGATGATGAATATGAAAGATCAATAAAAATGTTTGTTAAATACCCCAACTACATGATTTAACTTTCAGATGGTTATTCTTATCCATTTATAATACCTGTGGGTCGTTGCAATATTATTAAAGTTAATACGATCACTTGCAAAATATAAGCGCATAATTATAAATTAACTAAACATTGTATATACTGATTTCATCATCATTTGATTAATATGAAAGGTCAATAATAGCGTTTGTTAATTACCACAACTACATGATTTAACTTTTATATCTATATTTTTTATTAAATTGTTTATTGTATTTTGTAAATATACATTAAACAACATTTCACATATTTAAAAGATACATACAAAACGTAAATTAGTAACTGTTAAAAAAAAATGTAAAATACGTATACACATACATGCATTAATTGCAAAATAACTTAAACGTTGTATATACTGATTTTATCGTCATTTGATGATAAATATGAAAGATCAATAGATCAATAGATTTAATTTTCAGATGGATATTCTTTATCTGTATTTTGTAATTATACATTAAACAACATTTCACATACTTATGAGATACATACAATACGTGAATTAGTATCTGTAATGAATAATAAATATGTAATAAATATCTATATATTCCTTTATAAATTAAAATCTTTTTATATAAGTAAAATATTCAAAATATAAATAAATATAAATATATATATACAAATTGATGATATTTAAAAATAAATTTCAAATACACCATACTTAGAGTTGATTCCTTTGAAAAAAAGAAAACATTATAAACAATATTTCACATAATTAGACCATATATTTTCTGCATACAACATATACACGATAATATTCATAATTAATGTTCTACCATGAATTCTCCTTTCATTAAATTCCTCCTTCTGTCGCTATTATATAAGTAAAATATTCAAAATATAAATATATATATACAAACTGATGATATTTAGAAATAAATTTCAAAAACACCAAACTTAGAGTTGATTCCTTTGAAAAAAAGAAAACATTATAAACAATATTTCACATAATTAGATCAATTATTTTCTGCATACAACATATACACGATAATATTCATAATTAATGTTCTACTATGAATTCTCCTTTCATTAAATTCCTCCTTCTGTCGTTATTTGCGTATTAGGTACGTCGAACGACGACCCGGCTTCTCAACGTGCTCCGCCAACTCAAATGGAAACTGTTTCGAACGTCGTCGTAGCAGGTACATCTGCAGTCGTCGAATCCGAAGCTATTGCCGAGACGGTCAACATGATCAACGACGATTTGGCTTCTGAAAATGGTACGGAGAGGCCCCAAGTAGATCTTTCGGAAGCGACCGTGATCGTGAACCGTCCCATAGTTAACCAACACACGCTTTCGGGTAAATTCTTATTTATTATCACTTTAAAAGAAAAGATTTCACGCTTTGCTATTGAAAATTTATAAAAGAACATAGCAGAATATTTTTTTAAACTATAAATTTTTAAAAAGGCAAAAACTCATACAAAAGTATCGTATAAAACATTCATTCGTTCATTCATTTTTTCCTGCAGATTCATCCGATGATGACGACGACGATGTCAGTAGAGAATCGCCGCGCAAACGACCGCGGCTAGACGCAGAGGACACGATTAGGCAACCGCAGTCGCCCGTCGACTCAATTAGCCAACGGTTGGTTTCCAACCAGGAGGAACCGATCGCAGTGTCACCACAGATTACCCCAGACCGTAGCCCTGTTTCCCTCAATGTGGATGTGGAGGAAGAGGTTCAGATCTTTTTGAACGAAATCCAAAACCAACGGGCAGACGCACAATTCGACATGTACGACAACGTCGAAGTTGCCGCTTTGCCGATTGATTTCAACGACGAAAGGAGACGGAATCGAATGGCGAACGCCAGAAACGAGGACGCCGCCGAGCGGGAAAACGTTGCAGCGGATGTCATCAGACTTCGCAACAACTTCCTACTGCCGCCGACCTATTTGGAGGCGACACGACGTCACGCTGAGTACCGTCACGTTGGACAGATGGCAGGCGTATGCAACCATTGTCATGCCAGAGATATTTCTTGCGCGAGAGAACTTGGAGAGGCATTTACACCAAGTGTTGCAGCAACGGTCAAGTGGCACTTGAGCGACCACAACAAGAGTTTCCACGCGAATTACGGGAACTCTTCACAGGCCAACACGTTTTGTCCCGTGCATTTAAGAGAAATATTATCGTTTATAATAATTGCTTTCAGTTCGCTAGCGTACAGGCAAACTTGAGGGATCTTCCTGGGCGAGGCCCTTACGTCTACGCCATCCAGGGACAGATCTACCACCACTACACGGACGTAAACGTACAGAGAAATCATTACAAAGCTGGCCCGCTTTATTTTCTCGACCCAGAGGAGGCAACCCGTCAACGGTTGGAGGACGCTGCAGGATTCAACGTTAATGCAGACTTGATGCGAACGTTAAGCCACATCATGCACGACGTCAACCCCTTCGCCAGACAGTACAGACACCTGTACCATGTTTACCAGCAGCAGAGACGACGCAATCCAGAAGGTCCTCTTCCCAGGGCGTATCTGGAGTTCGTGACGCAACGACGCGACCGGCATCACAGAGAGCTGGATCCCGTCGAGGTGAACGAAGTGGCGGCCGTCTATGAATGCAACGAGGTTGAGATGCCCGATCCGAAGATGAGAGTCTTCCTAACCAACGAAGACAATCAATTTCGGAACATCGAATTGGAAAATGAACATTGCGACCCGCTCAGTTTTCCATTGCTGTTCCCCACCGGCGAGTTAGGCTGGCGAGTAGACATCCAACTCAATGACAATCGGGCAGGACGTCGTAGAACGAGAGTGAGCTTATGTCAGTATTATGCTTACCGCTTGGCTTACCGCATTGGCAACGATGCGGAAGCCTTTAGTGTTTTCAGATATGCCGACAAGCTAATGCAGAAGTTTGTGGTGTGCGCATACCTCAAAGTGGAATCGAATCGAATGTCCTACATTCGTACGCACCAGGATCAGATGCGCGCGGAGGAATATCAAGGTCTAGCCGACTACGTGCGAAACGTGGCGGAGAATCGAGATGTTCCCCTCGGAAGGATAGTCGTTCTTCCGTCCACATTCAACATGGGACCCAGGAGTCAGATGCAGCGCTATCAGGACGCTATGGCTGTCGTGAACGTGATTGGTTATCCGTCGTTGTTTATAACGATGACGTGCAATCCCAAATGGCCCGAGATCTTGGAGAACATCCCCTCCCAACGATGATCCGTCAAATCATCCTTTATTGATTTGTCGTGTTTTCCAGATGAAACTCCAACAGCTGATGGACGATTTGACCGTTCGTCATGTGATGGGCGTACCTATCGCTCATCTTTACGTGATCGAGTTTCAGAAGCGCGGATTACCGCATGCTCATATTCTCATCACGTTAAGGGCGGAGGATAGGCCGCTCGACGCAGACCGCATCGACCAGCTGGTATGTGCCGAGCTACCCGATCCAGAGACCGAGCGACCTCTTTTTGACTTGGTGGGAGCGCACATGATCCACGGACCGTGCGGCGCTTACAATCCGGGTGCCGTCTGCATGCAAGACGGCAGATGCTTCAGGAGGTTTCCAAAGTACTGGTGCGACAACACCAACATCAGAAACGGCCAGGTGAACTATCGCCGACGCAGAAACGGTAGAGTCGTTGAGCTAAGACGGAATAACATCGTTTACCTTGCGGAGAACGAGTTTGTTGTTCCCTACAATCCGTATTTATTACTCAAATACAAAACACATATCAACATAGAAATCTGCACCACTACCGGGTGTGTCAAATATCTCTATAAGTATTTCTTTAAGGAAACAGACCGAGCCCTACTCAGAGTGGTTCAGGAAAACGAGAACCCCAGGCCTTTGGTACATGACGAAATTAATTCGTATCTGAATGGCAGATATATGACGGCCCCCGAGGCTGCTTGGCATATCTTAACGTTTGCGTTCCACCAGATGTCGCATCACGTCGAAAGGTAAGAATCTATACGAAACATTAAAAGAAAAAACCTATTTCAAAGGCATAACTGATTCAATAATAATAAATACATCAATACACATGCATTTTCCTTCATGTACAGTTTATAATATTCTCTCTTTTACAATTTTTTATATTCAATTTCACTAGAAACAATTTAATAATCTCTAATTTTTCCAATAAACCATCTAAGCAATCCTAATAAATTCACCTCATATAAATTTCTACTCGCTAAATATGTGTAATAATGTAATCGTTGTACCTTATAATATCTCATTATTTCAAATATTTTATAAACATAAACCATATCTAACTAACGGGAAAAAAACAATGTATCGCAAAATTATAAACGTTCTGCAGTAAATTATCAAAATATAATACAATCTTTATCGATATGCACACTTATAGTTTTGTAATATTTTCGCTCAATAACTTAAAAAAAAAAATAATCCCTTTCTTTCCGTATGTTCAGATTGCCAATACATCTGCCCGGTAGACAACAGGTCTCTTTAGGAAGGTGAGGAGGAAATGTCGCCAACCAGGAACTACCACCCGCCTTTTACATGGTTCGAAACGAAATCGCAGAGATCCAGAGGCGAGACAATTGCTGTATGGAGAATTTCCGCTGCAATACGTTTGGGACAATGGCGCGAAACGCTGGAAAAAACGCCAAAGAACTCCTAAACCGGTCGTTCCTAGAATCTATAACGTTTCTATACGCAGCGGAGAGTTATATTATTTGCGACTGCTTCTGTTACAGATCAGAGGTGCCACCTCTTTCGACGACATCAAAACCGTCGACGGAGAAGTTTGCGAAACGTTTCAGGAAGGCTGCAGACGTCGTAATCTTCTTCAGGAGGATCGAGAATGGATCCGTAGTCTAAAACGAAGCGGCACAGCGCGACATGCCAAACAGATGCGTCAGATGTTTGCCTACATACTGATTTTCGCAACGGTCGAAGACCCACCGGCATTGTGGCAGCAATTCCGTCGTCACATGATGGAAGATTTTCTTCGGCGACTCGACGAGGAACACGCCGAAAACGCCGCCCTCTCTAGAATCCAGTCCATTCTTTTGGTGAGCGGTAAAAGACTGTCGGATTTCGGTTTGGTAGACCACCGGACTACAATGCGATTGAGGACCAGCAACAGCTGGATGTCGACGAGGAACGACGTCAAGGCGAAGACATGCTACAACGCCTCAACGTCGATCAACGTAACGTCTTCGACGCAGTCATGAGAGCCGTAGATGACGACGGAGAAGCCAGAAGGCTATTCTTCGTGACTGGTGCAGCTGGCACCGGGCAAACATCCTATCTACAATAGCGTCATCACGTGTTTAAACGCTCGGAACGTCAAGGTGTTAGCGGTAGCGTGGACAGGATTGGCGGCATCGCTCCTCAAAAAGGGAGAACCGTTCACAGTACTTCCGACTCCCGCTTCGTATCGTGGAAAATTCAACGTCGGCCATCAGATTTTCAGTCGACAGAGGCGACCTTCATCAGGGAAGCCAAGCTCTTGATCTTCGACGAAGAATAGCATGTCCAGTCGACTAGCTTTCGACGCAATCGAAAAAAGTCTTCGATTCCTGTGCGCCGACGAAAGACCCTTTGGCGCAAATGCGTCATGGTAGGTGGCGATTTTAAACATGCTTACCGATTGTTATAGGCAGTGACAGAACCAACGTCGTCGAGGCTTGCGTCAAATCGAGCCGCACTGGCGAACTATTCGAAGAATTGCGACTCCAGATCAACATGCGCGTAGATCCTCAACAGATGGATTTCGTCGCATGGCTGGATAGACTAGGCAACGGTACTTTAGAGACACCAGAAATTCCACGAGCCCATAGACGAGGAATCGTTCGCGTTCCCGATCGATGCGTTTGTGGACAGTCCAGAGGAACTGATACGACAAGTTTTCGGACAACTCCGCGCAGGAGACGTTCCGAACAAGGCCGTTTTGAGTCCACTGAACAATTGGTGTCACGAGATTAATAATAAAGTGTTGGATATGATTACAGATACTCCTGAACGGGTCTATATCGGCGCCGATTCTATCGTTGCCGAATTAGAACAGGAAGCGGACACTTCACCATGGAGTATCTAAATAATCTGATGCCGTGCGATTTCCGCCTAACCGACTTCGCTTGAAGGAAGGCACCGTAGTTATTGCTGCTAAAGAATCTCGACGTGGGCGCCGGCCTCTGCAACGGTACGCGATTGTTGATTCGCAACCTCGGCGAACACTACGTCGACGCAGAACAGTTGAACGGGGACGGACAACTTACAGGACAAAGGATTTTCGTCCCGCGGGTCGACTTCTCATCAGAAGCCGATACCACGTTACCGTTCGTCCTTCGCAGACGACAATTTCCCCTAAAACCGGCATACGCTTTAACAATCAACAAGGCTCAAGGACAGACCTTCGACGCCGTTGGCATTTGCCTAATCAATCCCGTCTTCCAACATGGACAATTGTACGTGGCATTTTCACGTGCGAGGAGATTTGATTCAGGTATTTGTGTACTTGCCGAAACGACAAATCAAGGTAAACTGGTCGAGAATAGTAATTCAGTATATACACGAAACATCGTCTTCGACGAAATATTGTAATTTTCTTCATCCTCATTCGCCTATTTCAGACTAAGAACGGCCAAATTCGATCTTGCCAATACGATTACCAAAAACGATTTATGTTGTTAATTTAAAGAACACACCAGAGATTGAAGAGCGCGCGTCAGCTGTCGTACTCAAACGTCCTGCACCTCTCGCAGTGTTGCGGTGACGGCGATGTCCGCATGTTGTTCAAGAACTGGACCAACCTTTACAGGTCTGTGCTGATGAATAGCGCTCTTCGTGGACTCACACCCACACATGGTATCTGTTCTTCGCGAGATTGTTTAAATAATTAAATGAGCGATGACCATATTGAAAATTACAATCTATTCTCTAAAGATTGTTATCACTCTTACAATTTTATTTCAGCATTTTCAGTTACATTTACCTTTATTAAATAGCACTATATTTATAAATGTATATAAACTTACAAACATGTTATACTAAACCAATATTCCTACTTTTCTCTTTGTTAATTTACCCGAAAATAATGAAAACAAATTACATCAATAGGTATACTAAATATCATAAACTTATTTTGTATATATATATCAAAATTTATATAGTTTGTTTAGTAAATATTGTATATCGCTTTATTCATTTGTTAATGGACATTAAACAGAGGACCCACCGACTAAGGAACATATAATTACCGTGGAATTAACAATCTTTACGCGAAAATTAACAATTAACTACAGCAAATGATGTTCTTTTAAAAGGTAAACAATTTTGTTTTCTAATTTAACAGAAAAATATATTTTCTTTTACCAGGAATAAACATTTTAGCCAAGCGTACCACCAACAGCTATCTACGACTTTTATGGATTTATTTCAGGATTTTTGATTAAAAAAAAAACACGAATTGAGGTATCACAGTAAACTTTGTACTATTACAAAATTTCAAGGTGAATAACAATATTGCGAATGCTTTCTGTTATTTTTTAAATTTCCTTTATTAATTGTCAAAATAATATAATATAATATTTGTAAAAATATATTTTGCTTTATGCATCCCAACAACATTATATTATAACAGTATCTCATCACAAGAAAAATTCATACTTCTATTACTAATTATTTTGATTCATTTCTGTTAGGTTTACTTTCAACGAAGCAAACTGACAATTATGAATACATTACTACATCTTTATTACTGCAATAGCTGCTGTACAACTTGGACACCCGTTTTGACGACATCCGTTCAACACTCGCAAATTTACTCAGGTACAAATCACATTAAATTAATTGCAACATATTTCATACTAAACTTTAAAAAAAAAAAAAAACAGATCCATTATAATGGCCCGGTGTTTGGAAGCAGGATCGGCAACACGTACAAAACGAAAAAAAAACATAGCGAATTGACGTTTCCAAATTAGAAAAGGAATACGCTTATTTTAGGTAAAATCTACTTTTAATTATATTATTTATAATAAGAACAACATAATATACAGTTGCTCAATGAAAAAACATTAATTGTTTTTTTTTTTTTCTAACATAGATCCGCCAAATTACAACGATAAGATATTTCAATTCTTCAGACGATATATAAATCCGTCGTGATACAAATGCCTAAGCACATCGCCATCAACAACAGATTAAGAAATGGGAACAGGAATTACAGGGAAGCATCTTAGAAGATACTGGATTTAATCGACCGGTTAGAATAAAAAAAAACATTTTTTTTGTTTGAAAAATGTACTATACAGTACTTAATAGTTTAAATTTATAATGTTTAAAATTTTTCTTCTTTAGTTTACATTTAATAAAGGTAAATGTATTATAATAATGCACGGCCTGTAAAATGCTGACAGTTTATTTCACAATTCACGAGCTTCAAGTGTATTTATCACTATCGCCACTTAACGGACGTATTTTGGCATAAACTGCCACAACAAAATGTCATATTAAATCAAAATTATATAAATATCTCATTCAATACTTTTTAATATAACTTTATTCAATTTATCTGCTTTAACTACAACTCAACTACTAGATTTAATAAGGTCATATTTCATTACTTATTAACTTTGATTATACGTAAATTTGTAACATTTTGCTTTCATATAAACCAGACTGTCGTCAACGGCACCCGTTATTAATATTATTTAACATATCATTTTATTTCAAAAAACTAATATAACATTCAATTTAATGTAACATTAAATGATTACGCAAAACAAATCAGACTTCACAAGCAGGTCGTGATAATATAATGAAAATGATATACATATGAACAAAACTTTAAATAATGATTAACAAAAAATTTGTAATTGAAACTATACATATAAAACCAAAAATGTAAATCAACAACAACTTACCTATATAGCTGTACAAATGAATGTTAACTTTATTTCCTACTAATATATACAGTTTATCACTTAATGTAAAAGTTAAACTTAGCATTCATATATATTCTTCAAAAATTATTATATATATTTGACAAATTAATGTGTTATTACTTTTCCAAATACAATTAGTAGCAACATTGTTATTAGTTATTTACATTATTTAATAGTAATGAAAATTAAAATCTTATAATTGTATAATTTCATTTTTTGTATAAAAACTTTTATTTAGATATATAAATCGATTTTATTATACACGGCGTCTTTTTTTATACATAATTATGATGAAATGCATTATATCCAATTATAAATCTTTGTTAATATACGTAATTCAATTAATTTAAACTGTTTTTTTTTATATTATTATTACAATTAAAGATGCCGCATAACCAAAACATATTTTTAAATATACCGGGTGTTTTCGAAGACTGTGTCTTTGATTATAGCTTTATTTTTGCTTTTAGGAAAAAAATCTTTTCTACAAAAGTTGAACAGTATTCAGTGCTGCACAACAAAAACATATTTTCGACTATACAGGGTGTTCACGAAGATTGAGTCTATGATTAAAGCTTTATCTTTGCCTTTAGGAAAAAAATGCTTTCTACAAAAGTTGTGCAGAATTAAATGCTACATAACCTAAACATATTTTTAAATATATAGGGTGTTCGCGAAAACTGGGTTTTTGATTATAGCTTTCTTTATGCTTTTAAGAAAAAATCTTTTCTACCAAAGTTGTGCAGATTTCAATGCCGCATAACCTAAAAATATTTTCAACTGTACAGGGTGTTCCAAAAGTAAGAACAAAAGTAAACTACTTAAAACGCACGGCACATTACAAAAGATGATTTTCAAGTGAATGGACCGACTTCAAAAAACCACCTTCCTCAAGTACCAACTTCCTCGACTCCTAGATGCGCCAGCATCTAGTTATAATATAACTAAAGTTTGCTCTGCGTTTGAGGGCGCGAGGGGGAGCTATTCATAGGCGTGCACCATTTGATTGTGTGTAAGAGCCACCAACGACTTGCGTAACTAAAGGCTCGAGAAGGGGTGGCGGTCGCGAAGCGACCGCGTAACGTATAGATGGGGACGGGACGTGAAAATCGCAACGGCGTATCGAGAAGTAACGGTAAAATGTGTGTAGAACGTGAAAAATCGATAAGAGTTTAGATTTTTGCGGCGAACGGCACTGGAGACCGAGAAATGTCACATGGCGGCTTTCTATCGATTTGGCATTGTCAAAGTTGGACAATTTCGCGCGATCGCTACAAAGTATAGGTAATATTTGGAAGTGGGATTATTGTGGAATAGGCTTCTCGCATGTTTCCTCTTACCGATTGAACCTTAAAATGGGGTCCAGACGGCTTAATTTTCTCAAAAAGACCAGATTTATAGAGGTGCGTTTTAGGGGAGATGGACTTGGAATTTTGGCGGGTTTGGTCAGATGTCAGTGGCCGCTGTCACACGGTGAAATGCAATAAACGAATTCGAACGTGAATGGGCGTACGAGGGACACATAATGTGTCGAAACGTGATCAGAGAGATGTTGGGAGCCTGTATGATTCGTCAGTATATGGAAAAATGTGGAATAATTCGATAAATATTGTCATTTGTGATGGTAATAATTTCATAACCTAAACCGATATATGGGGTAGCGATAATAGCGATTCGAAGTAATTAAACGTGAGTTGAAAGATAAAATGAGATGCGTAATACACGCTCAGGTATGTTTTTCATAATAATTATACTGTTTTTAGTGATATTATAGAGCGAGGTGCGAGAAAGATGCCAAACCAAAAACGCCAATTTGTCGCGCAGAATATCGGCTCAGAAACCGTAACGTGGTGCGAAATTATTTTTGAAACGGCTTCCTGTATCCTTCGTGTTACAGTATGAACCCTAAAATGGAGTGGAAACGCGAAATTTCTCTCAAAAAGAACCGATCTATCGCGTCTCATCATATCTGGCCGAAATCGTTAATTGTGCGAGTGACGCCTGATTTTGTGGCACCGATACCGGCTCAAACACCGTATCCAGGTATGAAATTATTGTCGGAACGGCTTCTTTCATGTTTCATCATACAAATCGAACCCTAAAATAGGGCAGGAAGGCGAAATATTTTTCAAAATTATTCGATTTATATATCTATGTCTGCCTGTCACATTTGACAGAAGTCGTTGAAGCACGTTCGGCAAATGGCCGGCGAAAAACCTACATAATTCTGTGCGACGTTTTCGGAGTAAATATGCACGCTAAGCAAGTGTAATACGTCAAAATATGATTTGACAAACGTTATAAGCTATATAGAAGGAAGTTTGAAAGGGAATATGCCGATTAATTCGCGAAATATAGTCATATCAGATGGAGCTAATAGTCTAACCTATACCATATGTCAATATGGAACAATACGAGGTACATTTATTTTCGTTTACGGCTCAGTTCGTCGATTAAAAGGTGAAATAACTTTCGTAATACGCGCTTAGGCATGTTTGTGAAAGTGATTATTTTCAGTTTTTAGATAGATTATTGAATAAATTCCAAGAGAAATGTCAAATTACGGGACGCTCATATTCCCCAAATTATCGAGATGATTTCGGAAGGGAGAGAAGCGCGTAGATAATGCGGAAAAGATAGTAAAATGACTGGATATAGGTGATGAAGCCCTGTAGTATCGAGAATTACGCGCAGGTACCCAAAATATTGCAAAATACTTGCGGAAATGGCAACGTCCTTTTGCCGGCCATTAAACGCAAAGATACGCTATTACCGGACAATGGCGAACATTTTGTAGGTAGGTGGTGTCTTCGCGATGTTTATTAATTAAATAAGAATACTGAGAGATCTTATAATCATTGCACATACGTAACGTAGCTGAAATATCTGAAGTATTGTAACATAAATTGAACTGTCAGTCACTGTCATATTTTAATTTATATGTGGGTGCATTTTAGCCTAGAGGGATCGGCGTGCGACAAAAGGAGTTTGTTATCGGAAGGTGCCGGGTTCGAATCACGGCGGGTCAGTTTTTTTTTTATCGTACTTTTTTTTATTGTACTTTATCGATTGCAATACATGATTATTTATTATTGGGGCCAATAAATATACAGAAGAACATTTATTTTATGTAGATTGATGTTTAGAATATTTAATATATATAGAATCAAAAACACGATGGCGCGACTAAAATGGAGGAATATTATTAAAAAATGATGACATTTTTTTGGATCGTTGCATTTGATGCTGATAATATTGTTTACAAAAATAAAATGACGGATAAAATGGGAAGAAAATTGAAATGTAGGGAAAATCGCCAACTATTTTTTAAAAGCCGCAACTTATGGGATGTTATAAAAGGAAATAGGGAAAATAGAGAATAAAAACGCAATAAGGAAAAAGAGAATAGGGAAAGGGAAAAGAGTAAGGCAATAGAGAAAGGCAAAGGAAATGGGAATGGGGAAAGGGGATGGAAATGGAATAGGGAAAGGGTATAGGGAAAGGGAAAGAAAGGGAATGGGGAAAGGGAATGGGAATAGGGAATAGCGAATGGAAAAGGGGAAAAGGGAATAGGGAACAGAGAAAGGGAATACAGAAAGGCAGTAGAGAATGAGAATAGGGAACGAGAATGGGTAAAGGGAATACGGAGAGGGAAAGGGAATAGAAAAAGGGAATGGGGATAGGGAAACTGAATAGGGAAAGGGAATGGAAAAAGAGAATGGGGAAAGGGGATGGGGAAAGGGAATCGGAATAGGAAAATGGAATAGATAAAGGGAATAGGGAAATGAAATACTGAAAGGAAATAGGGAAGGGGAATAGGGAAAGTAAACAGGGAAAGGAATAGGAGACCTGGAATAAAGAAATGGAATAAAGAATAAGAGTAGGGAACGAGAATGGGTAAATAGAATAGGGAGAAGGAATAGGGAAAGGGAATGGGGAAAGGGAATGGGATGCGGAAGGGAATAGGGATTAGGAGAGCGATAGGGAAGGGAGTAGGGAAGAGAATAGGGAATAAGGAGAGGGAATAGAGAATAAGAATAGGAAACAAGAATAGGTAAAGGGAAGAGAGATAGGAAAAGCGAAAACAAAAATGATAAAAGGAAATAGGGAAAAACTGAAAAATAAACTATAGGAAAAATCGTCAACTATTTTTTGCTGTAACTTATGGGATGTTATAAAAGGAAATAGGGAAAATAGACAATGAAAACGCAATAAGGAATACGAGAATAGGGAAAAGGGGATAGAATTTGATTTCAGCTCTATTTTTGCTTTTAGGAAAGAAGTCTTTTCTACAAAAGTTGTACAGAATTAAATGCTGCACAACCTAAACATATTTTCGACTATACAGGGTTTTCCAAAAGTAAAAACAAAACAAAAAAAAACCACTTAAAACGTACAGCACATTCTAAAAGTGCCACCATCTTCGCTGGACGAAGATGCGCAGCATCTAGTTATTATAATATACTAAAGTTTGTACAGTCTGTTTTTTTCTACTCTTTGTCGCACACCATAGGCGTCGCCCTATCTCGCACGTGTAAATTGGGAGCGAAAAAGTCTCAAAACTAAGGCTTCAGACGGGGGTGGGATTAAAAGGGAAATAATAGACGGGCCAACGGGTAGTGCGGATGGCACGGGAATAGGCGTATCGAGATTAATAGTTAAAAGTAGGAAAAGAGGAGAAAATTCGCGGAAATCGAAAATTTAGTGGGTGAGAGGGAAGCGAACGTCTCTGAAGACCGAGAAATGTCACTTGGCGAATTTCGACCGATTTGGCATTGTCAAAGTTGGGCAATTTCGTATGTTCGCTGCGAGGCTAAGATTATATTTGAGAGTGGGGTTAATGTCGAAAAAGTTTCTCACATGTTTCCTCTTACTGATTGAACCCTAAAATGGGGTCGAGATGCGTTATTTTTCTCAAAAAAGCCGATTTATAGTGGTGTGTTTTGCCGGCGATGAGTTTGGAATTATGGCGGGTTTCGTGGGATGTCAGATGCCGCTGTCACGCGGTGAAATGTCGCGAACTTCGGGAGACGATTTTGGAACGTAAAAGGGGGTACAAGGGACACGTAATGAGTCGAAACGTGATCAGAGAGATGTTAAGAGCCTGAATGATTCGCAAGCATATGGAAAAATGTGGAAAATTGTCATTTGTGATGGTACTGATTTGCTCTAACCTGACCTATTATTTGGGTGATAATAATAGCGATTCGAGGTAATATAACGTTTATTGGAAGGTTGAAAAGGTTTGTAATACACGCTCAAATATGTTTCTGATTAAAATTATACAGTTTTTAGCGAAATTATTGAGCCAGGATCAAGTAAGATGTCAAACTATCGAACCACGAAAGGCGTCAACGTATCGCGCTAATTTTAGCACGAAAAGTATACATTATCGCAAAATTATCGTCGATATGGGTATTTACGTGACAGATATTACCGTCTTGATGCTAAAAAGTGCTCATTTCTACAGAACGATTCGATTTATGGAGTCATGTTCGACTGGCCTGTCAAAGATAAATTAATATTAATGTGCATCTTTTAATGAGGTAAATTTCATATTTTTCAACCTTTCTACAACTATGATGACAAGAATATTATAACAGTAACACGATATAATATATAAATCGACCCCTAGAAATGTCATTTGGGTTGTCGAGGGTAGTCGATGACCAAAAATCCTTTCCGATGAAACTAATATGACGTTTCTTTTTTTACCTTTTTAGAGCTAGATATCAATATAATATCACATCATCACAGAATATACTACAACAGCAAAGCTGAAGATGTGTTTAAAGTTCATCAAACAACTACTCGGAAGAAATATTTGACTAAGATTATTGACCGATGAACATATGGCAGGAAGTGTGTATTTGTGCCTACGCTTGACCAAAATGAGAGGTGCCTCTCATTTTTTATAAGAGCTCACTATCCTCCATCCTCCGTTTGCATCAGAACATTTACTCGAAGCAGCTACCATGTATATATTTTGGCTGCGCTATCATTTATAATCTATCGTATATATATATTTAGGTATTTAAATAGCAATTTTCACCAACCTTATTACATGTAAATTATTATATCAAATATATATTGATTAAATATTAAAACCACAAACTGATTTTACCAAAATTTTATTATCCCTTTAGATGATTCGCACCATTTTATTTTACATCTATTATCAATCGTAACAGTTTCAGGTATGACATTTTCAGAACAACACATTCCATAGACGATAAATATAACGCACAATCTGCACAATTCGAGATAGCAATGTTTTTTGTAATGTTCCCTTTGATGCTTATACATCACAACGGTTTAGGTAATAATACAGTATGTACAGTTAGATAATTATTACGGAACGCCCAATCACTTATAATAGACCTACAATGTAAGAATCTTTCCAGTATTTAGACGCTTATACGTATTTCTGTAAAAAATCAAAATTAAAACAACACATTTCATGGTTAGGTGTCAAATTACCCGGTTTCTTCTTTCGAAATATATAATATCGATATTGCCGACGATTGTGTGTTTGAGAAGCACCCATAACTTAATATTTTCTATGAAATATAGATGGTTTCATATAGAAATTATATCAATTAATTTTTCCCATAAATTCTATAGGGATACGGATGACAGATATAAATTATATTAGTCGGGTACACAGCGAGACCTGGGCGAGGACACTTAATGCTCTACTTTTTCGACAAGGTTGCGCGCCACCGTGCGCAGCACACCGAACTACAACTAATCTGGCGGTACATTCAAATGGGTGGTTTAGTATACTTTTGGTATTTGATTTGAGAGTTCTATTTGTGTATATACCAAAATATTTCATTACTATAATAGTACAATTTTGTAATAATTATACTATTATAGTAATGAACTATTTGGTATATACACATACATATGATAAAATGTAGATGTATAAATACAACACTAAAATAATATATAAAGATACTTTATTTATAAATGTTATAGTGTCTATATCTATCTATCACTATAAAATATTGTCACAATAATAGCGGGAAATTTAATTTTTGCAGCTTCGATTTATTTTTTAACCTAGATATTATACAAACATCGTTATTATTTTTGCCCTATATGTGATTCCATTGTACAGGTGTCCCACAGAAAACTGGGTCTTTGATTACAGCCCTATTTTTGCTTTTAGGAAAAAAATATTTTCTACAAAAGTTGTACAGAATCGAATACTGCATAACCTAAAATTATTTTAACATACCGGGTTTCAACAGACTGGGTTTTTTCGTTATAGCTCTATTTTTGCTTTTAGGAAAAATCCTTCCTACAAAAGTTGTACAGAATTAATACTGCATAACCTAAAATTATTTTTAAAAATACCGGTTGTTCAGGAAGACTGGGTCTTTTCGTTATGGCTCTATTTTGCGTTAGGAAGAAATATTTTCTACAAAAGTTGTACAGATTGAATACTGCATAACCTAAAATTATTTTTAATAATACTGGGTGTTCAGGAAAACTGGGATTTTTCATTATAGCTCCATTTTTGCTTTTAGGAACAAATCTTTTCTACAAAAATTGTACAGAATTGAATACTGCATAACCTAAAATTATTTTAAAAATACCGGTGTTCAGGAAGACTGGGTTTTTCGTTATAGCTCTATTTTGCGTTTAGGAAGAAATATTTCTATAAAAGTTGTACAGAATGAATACTGCATAACCTAAAATTATTTTAATAATACCGGGTGTTCAGGAAGACTGGGTTTTTTCGTTATAGCTCTATTTTGCTTTTAGGAACAAATCTTTTCTACAAAAATTGTACAGAATTGAATACTGCATAACCTAAAATTATTTTAATATACTGGGTGTTCAGAAGACTGGGTTTTTTCGTTATAGCTCTATTTTTGCGTTTAGGAAGAAATATTTTCTATAAAAGTTGTACAGAATTGAATACTGCATAACCTAAAATTATTTTTAATAATACCGGGTGTTCAGGAAGACTGGGTTTTTTCGTTATAGCTCTATTTTTGCTTTTAGGAAAAAATCCTTCCTACAAAAGTTGTACAGAATTGAATACTGCATAACCTAAAATTATTTTGAAAAATACCGGGTGTTCAGGAAGACTGGTTTTTTTCGTTATAGCTCTATTTTTGCGTTTGGGAAGAAATATTTTCTACAAAAGTTGTACAGAATTGAATACTGCATAACCTAAAATTATTTTGAAAAATACCGGGTGTTCAGGAAGACTGGGTTTTTTCGTTATAGCTCTATTTTTGCGTTTAGGAAGAAATATTTTCTATAAAAGTTGTACAGAATTGAATACTGCATAACCTAAAATTATTTTTAATAATACTGGGTGTTCAGGAAGACTGGGTTTTTTCGTTATAGCTCTATTTTTGCGTTTAGGAAGAAATATTTTCTATAAAAGTTGTACAGAATTGAATACTGCATAACCTAAAATTATTTTTAATAATACTGGGTGTTCAGGAAAACTGGAATTTTTCATTATAGCTCCATTTTTGCTTTTAGGAACAAATCTTTTCTACAAAAATTGTACAGAATTGAATACTGCATAACCTAAAATTATTTTAAAAATACCGGTGTTCAGGAAGACTGGGTTTTTTCGTTATAGCTGCTATTTTTGCTTTTTAGGAAAAATCCTTCCTACAAAAGTTGTACAGAATGAATACTGCATAACCTAAAATTATTTTTAATAATACCGGGTGTTCAGGAAGACTGGGTTTTTTCGTTATAGCCTTATTTTTGCTTTTAGGAAAAAATCCTTCCTACAAAAGTTGTACAGAATTGAATACTGCATAACCTAAAATTATTTTGAAAAATACCGGGTGTTCAGGAAGACTGGGTTTTTTTCGTTATAGCTCTATTTTTGCGTTTGGGAAGAAATATTTTCTACAAAAGTTTGTACAGAATTGAATACTGCATAACCTAAAATATTTTTAAAAATACCGGGTGTTCAGGAAGACTGGGTTTTTTCGTTTATAGCTCTATTTTTGCGTTTAGGAAGAAATATTTTCTATAAAAGTTGTACAGAATTGAATACTGCATAACCTAAAATTATTTTAAAGAATACCGGGTGTTCAAGAAGACTGGGTTTTTTCGTTATAGCTCTATTTTTGCTTTTAGGAAAAAATCCTTCCTACAAAAGTTGTACAGAATTGAATACTGCATAATCTAAAATTATTTTTAAAAATACCGGGTGTTCAGGAAGACTGGGTTTTTTCGTTATAGCTCTATTTTTGCTTTTAGGAACAAATCTTTTCTACAAAAATTGTACAGAATTGAATACTGCATAACCTAAAATTATTTTTAATAATACTGGGTGTTCAGGAAGACTGGGTTTTTTCGTTATAGCTCTATTTTTGCGTTTAGGAAGAAATATTTTCTATAAAAGTTGTACGAATTGAATACTGCATACCTAAAATTATTTTTAAAAAATACCGGGTGTTCAGGAAGACTGGGTTTTTTCGTTATAGCTCTATTTTTGCTTTTAGGAAAAAATCCTTCCTACAAAAGTTGTACAGAATTGAATACTGCATAACCTAAAATTATTTTTAATAATACCGGGTGTTCAGGAAGACTGGGTTTTTTCGTTATAGCCTTATTTTTGCTTTTAGGAAAAAATCCTTCCTACAAAAGTTGTACAGAATTGAATACTGCATAACCTAAAATTATTTTGAAAAATACCGGGTGTTCAGGAAGACTGGGTTTTTTTCGTTATAGCTCTATTTTTGCGTTTGGGAAGAAATATTTTCTACAAAAGTTGTACAGAATTGAATACTGCATAACCTAAAATTATTTTTAAAAATACCGGGTGTTCAGGAAGACTGGGTTTTTTCGTTATAGCTCTATTTTTGCGTTTAGGAAGAAATATTTTCTACAAAAGTGTACAGAATTGAATACTACATAACCTAAAATTATTTTTAATAATACCGGGTGTTCAGGAAGACTGGGTTTTTCGTTATAGCTCTATTTTTGCTTTAGGAAAAAATCCTTTCTACCAAAGTTGTACAGAATTGAATACTGCATAACGTAAATTATTTTTAAAATACCGGTGTTCAGGAAGACTGGGTTTTTCGTTATAGCTCTATTTTTTGCGTTTAGGAAGAAATATTTTCTACAAAAGTTGTACAAAATTGAATACTACATAACCTAAAATTTTTTAAAATACCGGGTGTTCAGGAAGACTGGGTTTTTTCGTTATAGCTCTATTTTTGCTTTTAGGAAAAAATCCTTCCTACAAAAGTTGTACAGAATTGAATACTGCATAACGTAAAATTATTTTTAAAATACCGGGTGTTCAGGAAGACTGGGTTTTTTCGTTATAGCTCTACTTTTGCGTTTAGGAAGAAATCTTTTCTACAAGAGTGTTATAGAATTGGATGCTGCATAACCTAAAAATATTTTCAAATATACCGGGTGTTCAAAAAAACTGGATTTTTTTCATTATAGCTCTATTTTTGCTTTTAGGAAAAAATCTTTTATACAAAAGTGTTATAGAATTCAATAGTGCATAAGTTGAAAATATTTTGAAACATACGGGGTGTTTAGGACGACTGGGTCTTTTCATTATAGCTCTATTTTTGCGTTAGGGAAAAATCTTTTCTACAGGAGTGTTATAGAATTGAATACTGCTTAACCTAAAAATATTTTCAAAAATACCGGGTGTTGAGGAAGACTAGGTTTTTTTCATTATAGCTCTATTTTTGCGTTTAAGAGGAAATCCTTTCTACAAGAGTGTTATAGAATTGGATGCTGCATAAGCTAAAAATATTTTCAAATATACAGAGTGTTCGCGAAGACTGAGCCTTTGATTATAGCTTTATCTTTGCCTTTAGGAAAAAATCTTTTCTACAAAAGTGTACAGAATTCAATGCCGCATAACCT
This sequence comes from Protaetia brevitarsis, assembly GCA_004143645.1. Taxonomy (NCBI): domain Eukaryota; kingdom Metazoa; phylum Arthropoda; class Insecta; order Coleoptera; family Scarabaeidae; genus Protaetia; species Protaetia brevitarsis. Next base: position 35,327 of record RXPK01003291.1, read on the forward strand.
AAACATATTTTCGACTATACAGGGTGTTCCAAAAGTAAAAACAAAAGAAAACTACTTAAAACGTATTGCACATTATAAAAGATGATTCTCAAGTGAATGGGGACCGACTTCAAGAAACCACCTTCCTCAAGTACCACCTTCCTCGACTCCTAGATGCGCCAGCATCTAGTTATAATATACTAAAGTTTGTACAGTCTGTTTTTTTCTACTCTTTGTCGCACACCATAGGCGTCGCCCTATATGAGGTGTGTTGTAGCCCGCGGGCGACTTGCGTTACTAAAGGCTCGAGAACGGGTGGCGATAGAGCGGGGAACGCGGTACGCGGAGATGGGGGCGGACCGTCCCCTCACAATAGGCGTATCGAGAAGTAACGGTAAAACGTGTGTAGAACGTGAAAAATCGATTAGAGTTTAAATTTTTGCGGCGAACGGCACTGCAGACCGAGAAACGTCAAACTGGCGGCCAACGACGGATTTCGCGTTGTCAAAGTTGGGCAATTTCGCGCGATCGCTACAAAGTATAGGTAATATTTGGAAGTGGAATTGATGTTAAGAAGGTTTCTCGCATGTTTCCTCTTACCGATTGAACCTTAAAATGGGATCCAGACGGGTTAATTTTCTCAAAAAGACCCGATTTGTAGAGGTGTATTTTCCCGGGGATAAGCTTGGAAGTTTGGCGGGTTTGGTCAGATGTCAGTGGCCGCTGTCATGCGGTAAAATGTAATGAGCTTCTAGAGACGATCTCTAACGTAAATGGGCATACAAGCGACACGTACTGTGTCGAAACGTGATCAAGAGAGATGTTGGGAGCCTGTATGATTCGTCAGCATATGGAAAAATGTGGAATATTTCGAGAATAATAGTCATTTGTGATGGTAATAATTTCTTAACCTAAACCGAGATATGGGGTAGCGATAATAGCGATTCGAAGTAATTTAACGTGAGTTGAAAGATAAAATCAGATGCGTGATACACGCTCAGGTATGTTTTTGATAATAATTATATTGTTTTTAGTGAAATTATTGAGCGAGGTGCGAGAAAGATGCGAAACCAATAGCGCCAATTTGTCACGCAGAATATCGGCACAGAAACCGTAACGTGGTGCGAAATTAGTTTTGAAACGGCTTCCTGTATCCTTCGTTTTACAGTTTGCACCCTAAAATGGAGTGAAAACGCGAAATTTCTCTCAACATCGATCAATTTATCGCGTCACACATCTGGCCGAAATAGTTAATTGTGCGAGTGACGCCCGATTTTGCGGCATCGACAGCGGCTCAAAAACCGTATCTTGGTATGAAATTGTTGTCGGAACGGCTTCTCTCATGTTTCATCGTACAATTCGAACTCTAAGATAGGACAGGAACGCGAAATTTTTATTCAAAATTAAACGATTAATATAGATATGTTTACAGGGGACGCCTGTCAGATTTGACAGAAGTCGTTGAAGTACGTTCGGCAAATGGCCGCTAACACCTACATAATTCTATGCGACGTTCATGGGGTAAAATATGCACGCCAAGCAAGTGTAAGAAGTCGAAATATGATTTGACAAACGTTTTGAGTTAAATAGCAGGAAGGTCGATAGGGAGAATGCCAAATAATTCGCGAAATATTGTCATCTCAGATGGAGCTAATCGTCTAACCTACCATATGTCGATATGGAACAAATTTGCGGCACCTCTATTTTCGTTTACGGCTCAGTTCGTCGATTAAAAGGTGAAATAACTTTCGTAATACGCGCTTAGGCATGTTTGTGAAAGTGATTATTTTCAGTTTTTAGATAGATTATTGAATAAATTCCAAGAGAAATGTAAAATTACGGGACGCTCATGGTACCAAATTATCGAGATGATTTCGGAAGGGAGAGAGGCGCGTAGATAATGCGGAAAAGATGGTAAAATGACTGGATATAGGTGATGAAGCCCTGTGGTATCGAGAATTACTCGCAGTTGCCCAAAATATTGCAAAATACTTGCGATAAAGGCAGCGTCTTTTTGCCGGTCATTATACGCCAAGATACGACATTGTCGGACAATGACGAAAATTTTGTAGGTAGGCGGTGTCATCGCGATGTTTATTAATTAAATAAGAATAGTGAGAGATCTTATAATCATTGCACATACGTAACGTAGCTGAAATATCTGAAGTATTGTAACATAAAATTGAACTGTCAGCCACTGCCATATTTTAATTTATATGCCATCGTAATTTAATGTCTGTGTAGGTGCACTTTAGCTTAGAGAGAACGGCGTGCGACAAAAGCACTTTCATATCGGAAGGTGCGCCGGGTTCGAATCACGGCGGGTCAGGTTTTTTTATCGTACTTTTTTTTTTATTGTACTTTATCGATTGCAATACATGATATTTAATTATTGGGCCAATAAATATACAGAAGAACATTTATTTTATGTATATTGATGTTTAATAATTTAATATTATAGATCAAAGACACGATGGCGCGACTAAAATGGGGAATATTATTAAAAAATGATGACATTTTGCAACAGAATTTGTGGGTGCTTGGATCCGTTGCATTTGATGCTGATAATATTGTTTGGAAAATAAAATGACGGATAAATGGGAAGAAATTGAAATATAGGGAAAATCGCCAACTATTTTTTTAAAAGCTGTAACTTACGGGATGTTTAAATAGGAAATAGGGAAATTAGAGAATAAAAAACCAATAAGGGAAAATGAGAATAGGGAAAGGGAAAAGAGTAGGCAATAGGAAAGGCAAAGGAAATGGGAATGGGGAAAGGGAATGAAATGGAAAGGGTATAGGAAAGGGAATAGAGAAAGGAATGGTAAGGAATGGAATAGGGATAGCGAATGGAAATGGAAAAGGAATAGGGACAGAGAAGGGAATACAGAAGGCAGTAGAGAATGAGAATAGGGAACGAGATGGGTAAGGGAATACGGAGAGGAAAGGAATAGAACAAGGAAGGGGGAAAGGGAAACTGAATAGGAAAGGGAATGGAAAAAAGAGAATGGGGAAAGGGAATCGGAATAGGAAAATGGAATAGATAAAGGAAAGGGAAATGAAATAGTGAAAGGAAATAGGGAAGGGAATAGAAAAGTAAACAGGGAAAGGAATAGGGAAGTGAATAAGGAAAGGAATAGGGAAGGAAATAAGTAAATGGAATAGGGGACCTGGAATAAAGAAATGAAAAAGAATAAGAGTGGGAACGAGAAGTGGTAAATAGAATAGGGAGAGGAATAGGGAAAGGGAAAGGGAATGGGGAGGGAATGGGAATACGAAAGGGAATGGGAATACGAAAAGGAATAGGGAATTAGGAGAGGGATAGGGAAAGGGAGTAGGGAAAAGAGATCGGGAATAAGGAGAGGAATAGAGAAAGGAATAGGAAAGGGACTAGGGAAAGGAATAAGAAAAGGAATACGAAAAGGGAATAAGGAACAGAGAATAGATAAAGGAATAGAGAATAAGAAAGAAACAAGAATAGTAAAGGAATAGAAATAGGAAAAGCGAAAACAAAATGATAAAAGGGAATAGGGAAAAACTGAAAAATAACTTAGGAAAAATTCGTCAACTATTTTTTTAAAGCTGTAAACTTATGGGATGTTATAAACGAGAAATAGGGTAAATAGACATGAAAACGTTAATAAGGAAATAAGGAGAATAGGGAAAGGGGATAGAATTTGATTTCAGCTTCTATTTTTTGCTTTTAGGAAAGAAGCTTTTCTACAAAGTTTTTATAGAATTGAATGCTGCATACCTAAACATATATAAAAATATAAGCGAGTGTTCAGGAGACTGGGTTTCCATCACTATAAGCTTATTTTCGCTTTTAGGAAGAAACCTTTTCTACAAAGTTGTACAGAATTCAATGCTGCATAAGTTAACAATATTTTCCACTACACAGGGTGTTCATGAAGATTGAATCTTTGAGTAAAGCTTTATCTTTACTTTTAGGAAAAAAATCTTTTCTACAAAAGTCTTATAAAATTAAATGCTGCATAACCTAAAACTATTTTCAAATATACCGGGTGTTCAGGAAGACTGGGTTTTTTCATTATAGCTCTATTTTTGCTTTTAAGAACAAATCTTTTCTACAAAAGTTGTTCAGAATTAAATGCTGCATAACCTAAACATATTTTCGACTATACAGGGTGTTCCAAAAGTAAAAACAAAAGAAAACTACTTAAAACATATTGCACATTACAAAAGATGATTCTCAAGTGAATGGGGACCGACTTCAAAAAACCACCTTCCTCAAGTACCACCTTCCTCGACTCCTAGATGCGCCAGCATCTAGTTATAATATACTAAAGTTTGCTCTTGCGTTTGAGGGCGCGAGGGGGCGCTATTCCATAGGCGTGCACCATTTGATTGTGTGTAAGAGCCCACCAACGACTTGCGTAACTAAAGGCTCGAGAAGGGGTGGCGGTCGCGAAGCGACCGCGTAACGTATAGATGGGGACGAGACGTGGAAATCGCAACGGCGTATCGAGAAGTAACGGTAAAATGTGTGTAGAACGTGAAAATTCGATAAGAGTTTTGATTTTTGCGGCGAACGGCACTGGAGACCGAGAAATGTCACATCGCGTCCAACGACAGATTTCGCGTTGTCAAAGTTGGGCGATTTCGCGCGATCGCCACGAGGCAGAGATAGTATTTGAGAGTGGGGTTAATGTGGGAGAGGCTCCACACATATTTCCTCTTACCGATTGAACCCTAAAATGGGGTCCAGACGGTTTAATTTTCTCAAAAAGACCCGATTTGTAGAGGTATTTTCCCGGGAAGAGCTGGAAGTTTTGGCGGGTTTCGTGGGATGTCAAATACCGCTGTCATGCGTAAAATGTAATGAGCTTCTAGAGACGATCTCTAACGTAAATGGGATACAAGCGGCACGTAATGTGTCGAACGCGACCAGAGAGATGTTGTGAGCCTGTATGATTCGTCAGCATATGAAAAATGTGGAATAATTGAGAGAAATATTGTTATTCTATGTATCGATTTGCGTAACCTCACATGCAATTTCGAGTAACATAATAGGGATTCGAGGTATTTACGTTAATTGAAAGGTAGAAAAGGTTCATGAATACACGCTCAGTATGTTTGTGATAATAAATATAGTTTTTTAGTGAAATTATTGAGCAAGGTGCAAGAGAGATGCCAACCCAAAAGCGCAAATTTGTCGCGCAGAATATCGGCTCATAAACGTAAAGTGGTGGCGAAATTAGTTTGAAACGGCTTTCTGTATCTTCGTTTTACAGTTTGCACCCTAAAATGGAGTGAAAACGCGAAATTTTTCTCAACATCGATCATTTATCGCGTCACACATCTGCCGAAATAGTTAATTGTGCGAGTGACGCCCGATTTTGCGGCATCGACAGCGGCTCAAAAACCGTATCTTGTATGAAATTGTTGTCGGAACGGCTTCTCTCATGTTCGCGTACAATCGAACGCTAAGATAGGACGGAACGCGAAATTTTTATTCAAAATTAAACGATTAATATAGATATTGTTTGCAGGGGACGCCTGTCAGATTTGACAGAAGTCGTTGAAGTACGTTCGGCAAATGGCCGCTAAAACCTACATAATTCAGTGCGACGTGTTTTTGGGGTAAAGATGTACTCCAAGCAAGTGTAAGAAGTCGAAATGTGATTTGAGAAACGTTATGCATATACAGCTGGAAGGTTGAAAGGGAAGATGCCGAATAATTCGCGAAAAATTGTAGTTTCAGATAGAAGCTGATCGTATAACCTAACATGCCGATTTGGAACAATTTGAGGTAGCTTTATTTTCGTTTACGGCTTAGTTCGTCGATTAAAAGGTGAAATAACTTTCGTAATGCGCGCTCAAGTATGTTTGTAAAAGTGATTATTCAGTTTTTAGATAGATTATTGAATAAATTTCAAGAGAATTGTCAAATTATGGGACGCTCATATTCTCAAATTATCGCGATGATTTCGGAAGAAGAGAGGCGCGTAGATAATGCGGAAAAGATAGTAAAATGACTGGATATAGGTGATGAAGCTCTGCGATAATGAAAATTACGCGCAGGTACCCAAAATATTGCAAAATACTTGCGGTAAAGGCAGCGTCTTTTGCCGATACGGCATTACTGGACAATGACGAAAAAGGGCAAGTAAGTGGTGTTTTCGCGATGTTTATTAATTAAATAAGAACAGTGAGAGATCTTATAGTCTTGACCACACGTAACATAGCTAAAATATCTAAATAGTGTAAAATAAATTGAACTGTCAGTCATTGCCATGCTTTAATTTTTATGCCTGATTTGAATTGCAAAAAGTATAGATGCATTTAGCTCAGCGGGTTCCGTGTACGACAAACGCACTTCGTCGACCGACGGTGCCGGGTTCGAATCGCGGACGTGGCAAGTTTTTTTTTAATCGTACCTTTTTATAATTGGTGCTTTACGGTTGCAAGACATGATTATTTATTATTGAAGCCAATAAATATACAAAAAAACATTTATTTTATGTACATTGATGTCCAGAATATTTTGGTGCGCCACACAATGGTGCCAAAAGTCGAAAAAATGCGTCCAAAAAATACAAAAGCATGAATTATTTTCTAACAAATGTTTGAAGGGGTTTTATGGTTGCTGAATTCAATTCTGACAATATGTTTTAGCAAAATAAAATGGGCGATTGAATATAGGAGAGAAAATTTTGAAATATACGAGACATTTTGCAACAAATATTCGTACGCAAGCGTTTTTGAGGGTTCTAAATTTGATTCTGATATTTAATTTTTGGAAAAACAAATTGGCGGACGCAATATGGGGGAGAGAATTTTGAAATATAGAAGCGCATATTTTTTTTTTTTAAGTTCGTGACTTATGCGATTTTTTTGAACCACTATTTGCGAATACAGAATCAAAAACAAGATGGCGCGACTAAAATGCTGATAATATTGTTTGGAAGTAAGGGAAAAAAAAAATAGAAACAATATCGAGAATTTTTTTTATAAAACAATAAGATTGCTTGCTGCCAACTAATACTTCATTTAATACCGATTTCAAACAAATTAATGTCACAATTAAATCAAATTAAAAATAAACCTTCATTAAAAATATGTACAATTATTAACGATCAGTAATATATTTATTAGAATTCTCATATAATTTGAAATAGATTCAACAATCCTTTAAATTAAATACCATCTTTTAATTGTTCATACAATCGGCATTAATCATATATTATATACATGGCATTCCACGTAAGTGGTCATTTAAAGTTTATTGGATGTTCTACTTTTACTTATATTTGAGATTTTTGGCACCATCATTGTTGCGATTGAAACTATAAATGTAAAATACTTTAACCAAAATCACTTCCGTGACCGGAAATGGACTTCAACTTTGTATTTTAAATAGAATGAAATAATTTCTTTACATTTTTGGATTACGGTCATAAATATACAGTCTCCTTAGATCCTATAGCTACATGTTCCGTTTTGAGTATTAATTTTCATTCTTTTAAGTCATAATCATTCTCATGAGAAATTATTTCGGTTAAACGCAAATAGAACTCAAATTGCTATGTTATAATGCAATATAGCTCTTACGAAAGGTACCACACTTCGCATTTAATATACAGAGTGTTCAAAACTGAGTAACAAAGTGACATATTTGAATGCAAAAATCATCTTAATAGAACACCTGTATTTAATTCGAAATTTGGAGGTACATCATCCCCTTCATTTTGTATTAGCACTCCCTATATCATCTTTAGTGATTTGATTATTGAGAATTTTGTTTTAGAACAATCTAAGTAGTTTAGGTTTTTAATGTTCGTAGATGGCTCTGATGGTATTGTCAATTCATTTCTAACAAAGGTGTGGTGTTGGTGTTGTATGTGTGACGCCATCGTAATTACATTTTTGAACAAGCAATATAAAAGAATTAATGACATTGTATTCATACCATGCATTTGATGCTGTATATTGTTGAAAAAAATGACGATAAATTGGGAGGAAGATGAAAATATAGGAAAATCGTCAATTTTTTAAAATTGTAACTATTGATATTAAAAGGGAAATAGGGAAAATAGACAAGGGAAAACGCAATAACGAAAAAGAGAATAGGGAAAGGGAATTGAATTGATTACAGCTTATTTTCTTTCAGAAGAAGTCTTATCTACAAAATTACTAGATTTAATGCGCATAACCAAAAATTATTAGAGTACACAATATTTTCCACTACACAGTGTTCACGAAGATAGTCTTGATTATAGCTTTATTTTTGCTTAAGAAAAAATTCTTTCTACAAGTGTTATGATTGAATGCTCTAGCCTAAACATATTTTTAATATACCGGAATGTTCAGGAAATTGGTTTTCCTCATAGCTCATTTTTATTAGAAAAAATTTTTTCTAAAGTGTTTTAGAATTGATGCTGCAAACCTAACATATTTTATATACTGGTTGTTCAGGAAGATTGGTTTTTCATTATAAGCTCTATTTTTGACTTTTAGGAAACAAACTTTCTACAAAAGTTTATATAATTGAATGTGCATAACCCAAAACATATTTAAAATTATACAGAGTGTTCAGGAAGACTGGCTTCATTGCATTTATAGCTCCATTTTTATGTTTAGGAAAAACCTTTTCTACAAAAGTGTACTTGAATTCAATGTGCATAAGGTTAACAATATATTTTCATACAGAAGTGTTCACCGAACGAAATGCATCTTTGATTAAAGCTTATCTTGCTTTTAGGAAAAAAACTTTCTACAAAAGTTTTAACAAGATCAATGCCTCATACCTAAACATATTTTCGACTATACAGGAGTGTCCAAAAGTAAAAACAAAAGAAAAATGCTTAAAACGTATTGCACATTATAAAAGATATTCTCAAGTGAATGGGACCACTTCAAGAACGCCTTCCTCAAGTACCACCTTCACCGGACTTCCTAGATGCGCCAGCATCTAGATTAATATTAATAAAAGGCTCTCTTGAGTGTGCGGGCGCGAGGGGCGTATTCCAAGCGTCGCCCTATTCGAGTCGCATGAAGAGCCCGCGGCTGACTTGGCGTTGCTAAAGCCTCGAGAGAGTGCGTCGCGAAGCGAAACGCGTAACGATAGATGGACGGACGTGGAAATCGGCAACGCGTATCGCGAACGAATCGTAAAATGTGTGTAGAACGTGAAAATTCGATAAGGTTTAGATTTTGCGGCGAACGGCACTGAGACCGAAATTGCACAATGGCGCCAACGACGATTTCGCGTTGCTCAAAGTTGAATTTCGCCGATCGCTACAAGCTGTGATGGACATGGGAAGTGGCATTGTGTGAGGAAAAAAGTCTCGCATCTTTACCTCTTCGCATTCAACCCCTAACAATGTGTAGAGACGGCTTAATTTCACAAACTGACCCGATTGTAGAGTGTGTTTTGGGGGGAAGAGCTTGCGAAGTTTGGGTTTCGTGGATGCAAATACCGCTGTCATCGGTGAAATGTCGCGAACTTCGGGAGACGATTTTGGAAGCGTACAAGGGGGTACAAGGACACGTAATGAGTCGAAACGTGATCAGAGAGATGTTAAACAGAGGCCTGTATGATATCTCAGCATATGGAAAAATGTGAAATAATTCAGAATTAATCATCATCTTGTGAGGGTACCGATTGCCGTAACCTCACATGCAATTTCGAGATAACGATAAAGGATTCGAGGTTAATTTAACCGTTAATTGAAAAGGTAGAAAAGTTCATGATAACACGCTCAATATGTTATTGATAAGAAATATACGTTTTTTAGTGAACATTAATTAGGCAAGTGCAAAGAAGATGTCAACCAAAAGCGCAAACATTAGTTCGCGCAGAATAATCGGTCATTAAACCGAACGTGTGCGAAATTAGTTTGAAACGCTTCCTGTATCCTTCGTTTCAGTTTGCACCCAAAATAGTGAAAACGCGAATTTTCTCTCAACAGATCAAATTATCGCTACCACATCTGCCGAAATGGTTAATTATCGAGTGACGCCGTTGTTGCGCACATACCGGCTCAAAAACCGATCCAGGTATGAATTGTTGGCGAACGGGTCTCTCTCCAGGTTTAATCGTTAACAATTCGAACGCTAAACAAGACAGGAACGGAAAATTTTCTTCAAAATAAACCGATTAATATAGATATGTTTGCAAGGGGGACGTCCTGTCAATTGACAGAAGTCGTTGAAGCGCGTTCGCAAATGCGCTAAAACCTACATAATTCAGTGCGACGTGTTTTTGGGGTAAAAGTACTCCGAGCAAGTGAAAATGACCAAAAGTGCGTTCGACAAACATTATGAGCTATATTAAAGGAAGGTAAGAATTATAGCCGATTATTCGCGAATATAGTCATTTAAGGGAGCTAATATCAACCTATACCATATCAATATGGAATAATACGAGGTACATTATTTTCTTACGGCTTAGTTCGTCTATTTAAAAGGGAAATGAGACTTTCGTAATACGCGTCAGGCTTTGTTTGTGAAAAGTGAATTATGCAGTTTTTAGATAGATTTATGAACAAATTCAAGAAAATGTCAATTATGGACGCCTCATATTCCCAAATTATCGAGATGATTTCGGAAGGCGAGAGAGGCGCGTAATAAGCGTGCAAAATTATAAATGATGGATATACGGTGATGAAGCCCGTTGTATTCGGAATACGCGCAGGTACCAAAAGTATTGCAAATACTGCGGAGCATGGCAGCGTTCCTTTTGCCGGCCACTATACGCTAAAGATACCTATGACCGACACATGGCTGAAATTGCTGTAGGAGGTTGGTGTCTTCCATGTTTAATTCATTTAATAATAGAATACTGAGAGATCTCAAATCATTTCACATACGTAACGTAGCGAAAATCTGAACTATTGTAACATAAATTGAACGTCAGTCACTGTCATATTTTCAATTTATAGCATCATTAAGTTATATCCTTCCATTGCCGTTGATCTTCGTAGCACTCAGTGCCCTGACATAAGGGTATCGGCGTGCGACAAAAGGAGTTTTATCGGAAGTGACGGAGTTCGAATCACGGCCGAGTCAGGTTTTTTTTTTTTTATCGTACTTTTGTGTATTTACTTTATCATTGCATACATGATATTTATTATTGGCCATAAATATACAGAAAGAACATTATTCATGTAGATTAGTAGAATATTTAATATTATATAGATCAGAAAACACGATGGAGCACTAATGGAGAAATATTATTAAAAATGCATGACATTTGCAGACAACATGTGGGAGCTTGCGATCGGTTGCATTTTATGCTGATAATATGTTGGAATAAAATGACGGATAAAATGGAGAAAATTGAAATATAGGAAAATGCGCCAACTATTTTCGAAAAAGGCGGCAACTATGGATGTTATAAAAGGAAATAGAAAATAAGAATAAAAACGCATAAGGAAAAAAGAAATAGGAAAGGAAAAGCAGAAGGCAATTAGGAACAAAGGAATGGGAAGGAAATGGGAATAGGAAGGGAAAGAAGAAATGGGAATGAGAAATAGCGAATGAAATGGGTAAAAAGGAATAGAACAGAGAAAGGGATACAGAAAGGCAGTGAGAATGAGAATAGGAACGAGGAAGATGGAGGTTAAAGGATACGGAGAGGGAAAGGAACACTATAGGAACGGAAAATCTGAATAGGAAAGGAATGGAAAAAAGAAAGGGGAACGGGATGGGGACAGGGATGGAAAGAAATGGACTAGAAAGGGAATAGGAATCAAATTAGAAATGAGTGAAAGGAAATAGGAAGGAATAGGGAAAGTAAACAGGAAAGGAGTAGGAAGTGAATAAGAAAATGATAGGAAAGGAAATAGGAAAGATAGATGGTACCTGGAATAAAGAAATGGAATAAAGAATAAGGAGTTAGGGAATCGAGGAATATGAGTAAATAGAATAGGGAGAAGGACAATAGGGAAAGAATGGAGAAGGATGGGAATACAAAAAGGAAGATTAGGAATTAAGAGACGAATAGGGCAAGGGCATAGGGAAAGAGAAAGAATAAAGAGAGAAATAGAGGAAAGCACTGAGGGAAAGGAATAAGAAAAAGGAATAGAAAAGGAAATAGGAACAGGAATAGATAACGGAATAGAAATAGGAAAAGCAAAACAAAAATGATAAAAGATTTAATAGAAAAAACTGAAAAATAAAACTATAGAAAAATCGTCAACAATTTTTAAAGCTGTAACTTCTGGATGTTATTAAAAGGAAATAGAAAATAGACAATGAAAACGCAAAAGAATAAGAGAATAGGGAAAAGGGATAGAATGTGATTTCAGCTCTATTTTGCTTTTAGGAAATTAGTCTTCTACAAAAGGTTTAAGAATGGATGCTGCATAACCCTGAACATATATTAAAAATATACAGAGTTCAGGAAAGACTTGCGGTTTCATCACTATCTCTATTTTCGCTTTTAGAAAAAAACCTTTTTACAAAAGATGTACAGAATTCAATGCTGCATAAGTTAACAATATTTTCCACTAAAGGGTTTCACCGAAGATTGAGTCTTTGAGTAAAGCTTTACTGCGTTAGGAAAAAAATCTTTTCGACAAAAAAAGTCCTTGTATAGAATTGAATTCTGATAACCTAACACTCTGCAGTAATATACAGTGTTCCAGAAGACTAGGTTTTTTTACAATAGCTCTATTTTTGCTTTTAGAAGATAATCTTTTCTACAAGGAGTTTAATAGAATTGAATGCTGCCTATCTACAAAATAGTTCAAACTATACCCGGCATGGTTCGAACTGGTTTT
>RXPK01003292.1:0-104624 GCA_004143645.1 Protaetia brevitarsis
CATGATGTTAAAATTAATACTTTAATAATGTTCGTCCAGATTTCAAAATTGTCAGACTTATGCAAAGGTCGATTCACTAGCCTAAACGGTTATAGCATTTATTAAAGAAAAAAAGTTTTCATAAAAACCACGCCAAGATTTTATAACTATAAAGCAACGACATTTGTTGCGTCGTACCTGTCGGAACCATTGGCTGTTCTAATAAATAAATCATTCTTGTTGTTGTTTTGTTATGTGGCCTGGCCGTTAGCCATAGCCACGTAATATTTTATATATAATATACAAAAATCATTTATAATAAAAAAAAAAAAAAAAAAAATAATAATAATAATAATAATAATAATAATAATAATAATAAAATCAAAAACCTAGCAACCCGTATGAACACAAGGGAAAACATTAGACACGCTTCACACCCGGGGCCGATCGGGCGACTTAGAACAAACAGGTAGGCCAACGGAACAAAGGGAGAACCCACATAGGATAGTAATACAAAGGAAAAAACTTAAACTAAATATTAAAACCTATATTTTTCATGTGACAATAAATTTTTGAATTGATCTCTTTTCTGTCCAAAGATATCAGATTATTAACGTTAATTGGGAACTGAATACCCATATTTAATAGATCTAACTGGAATAAATTGATTTTATCTAAGTGTTTGCTACAACCCAAGATAATATGATTGACATCACCGCACTCGATTTCACAGAAATTACAGTTATTGTTTTCTTTTAGCTTGATTTTATACAAATGTGCAGGAAATCTTCCATGATTAAATGAAAGTCTTAAAATTTGCGACAGCATATTCTTTGTGACTCTAGTTTTATCATACCAACGGGCAGTTCTCAAATTTGGAAAGAGCATAAAATAATTGGTTGGCTTATCTTTGTAAAGATTTAAATACTGAATATGCCATTCATTACGAATATCTTTTTTGTAAGTGCCGAAAAAGTCGCTATCTGGAAGTAGAATGTCATCTGAGATTTTCTCACCACATGCCGCTTTTGCCAAACTATCTACTTTTTCATTATAATAAATATTGGAGTGTCCTTTAATCCAAACGTATCTTATTGATTTGCCATATTGTTTTATGCTGAAATCTATTAGTAGCATTTCTCCAATCATTTGAGATGACAAAAAACTAAAATTCTGAAGGCTCATCAAAACACTTTTGGAGTCGGTGAAGATCGTAAAAGAGTCTTCCTCCATTTGGCAAATTAATTCCATAGCTTTTCTTATCGCTGTTGCTTCAGCTGTATAAACAGTCGCATCTTTCGGCAGTGAGAACTTTTTTTTGAAGTTGTTTATTGGGTACGACAAAGGCACATCCGACACCAATAGAACTTTTGGCTCCGTTAGTAAATATGTGAATATCTCTAGAAAATTTTGGGCGATGTCATTAAATTCCAAATTATTGAAATGAATATCCCTGAGAAGTTGGAAAAACTATATTCGGTTTATGAGTTAGGCATTTGAATGGTAACGTGTATATAAAAAAATTTGCGACTTCAAGATTTTAGGATCGAATGGGGCTGTATGCGTAAAAGAACTAGTAGAGGTGGAGATGTCTTTTTAAACCAATATGAACACGTAAGATTATGAATGTTTAATTTATTGCATTTGGATATAATACTCGTATTCTTTGCTCTATTTTTAATAGGAATTTGGTGCTTAGAAGCTTTCGTCTGAGAGCAAGAGGAATTCATTCATTTCTACATACATTGCATCTATCGGCGTGGAAGTCATTGTTCCTAAACATAACCGAATAGCCCTGTTGTTGACAACATCTAACTTCTTCAGTAGAGATTTGCTAGCTGAGCCGTATGAGAAACATCCATAATCTATTACGGATCTAACCATTGCTCTATAAACCAAACTAGAAGTATGTAGATCAGCCCCAAAAAACTTTACTGATAACTCGTAAGACATTGATAGATTTTTGTGTTTTTTTCACAGTTTCAGCTATATGTGATCTCCATAACAATTTATATCTAACCACATCCCTAAGTACTTGACGACATATTAACATTAAACATTTTGTTTGCTAATTTAACTTGGGTGAAGTTAGAGGTTCTGTGTCTGGTAAAGCATACAACACTGCATTTCGGATAAGCGATTGTAAAACTCTTTCTCGTTACACCACATTTGAAGGCTAACATGGCTTGGTCTAGAATTTCAATACATTTATTAAGTGATTTCTGATCTGTGTACATTACGATGTCATCTGCATATTGGATTATTTCAACATCCGAGAAAGATAGATCTCTAGTGTAGATATTAAATAATAATGGACTTAAAACAGCTCCTTGGGCTAAACCTAGCGATGTGATCCTCGGCCCAATAAACTGATTTGAAGATGTTCTTATCATTAAGGAGCGATTAGTGTATAGGTTAACTATATTAGAAGCGAGTGTAGGAGGTACATTTATTTCAACGAGTTTTGACTTTAAAGTTCGCAGATTGATAGAGTTGTAGGCGTCTTTTAGATCAATAAAAACTGCCATCAATAATTATTTTTCGTATAGGAAGATTGTATGTCTGTAACTAAGTTTGCTAGAGCGTCAACAGTACTATATCCCCGTTTAAACCCATATTGGTACTCAGAGAGATATCCTTGGTTTCCCAACCACCATTCTAGACGAAATTTTATTAATCTTTCTAATGTTTTCATAATACACGATAACAATGATATGGGTCTTAAGTCAGCCGTAGTTGAAGCGTGGTTACCTTTTTTTATAATTGGAACAATAATCCCCGATTTTGAGCTCTACAACTTCTTCTCCGTTAATATATATCTTGTTGAACAAGTCCAACAAAAGTCTTTTCGCTTTTGGGGGAAGGTGTTTTATCATTGGATAGAGAATATTATCAGGCCCTGGAGAAGTATTTATATTACCTTTAAGCACCATATCTAGCTCATGGTATGAGAAGGGTTCAAAAAGTATATGTGTTTTTTCAGGTTTTTCAAAATTTTGAATGGAATAATTTACCACGTTTGGAGTTAATTTATGTAAAAATTCTGATAATATATCATTTGAGATTGGTTGCATACAAGTACTTTCAGATTTAATCGCCCGTATTTTTTGCCAAACTTTTTTGATCGGTGTTTCTCTATTCAAATTTTCACAAAATTCTCTCCAACTTTTCCTGGCTTTAGATTTCAAATACCTTTTTGTTTCTGCTGCAATCCTTTTGAGATTAAGAAAATTGTCTAAAGATGGGTCTAAACGATATCTACTTAGTGCTTCCTTACGTATAGCAATCATATCGTTACAACTACTATCCCACCAACAAGCTGCATTTTTCTTACGTAAAAAAGGTTTCTTTACCTTAAACACTTCATTCCCAACATTGTTTATTTTTAACAAAAGAAGATCATACAATTCTTTAGCGCTTATATCTGAAGTGACATTTTCCAGTTCGTTTTCCAGGAGTTCAGAGTATTTCTGCCAGTCTGCACCAGCTATATTCCATTTGGAAGCCGGATGCACAATAGACGAATGACATTCCGAAGAAAACTGAATAAAAATTGGATAGTGATCCGAGCCCAGCGTATCATTCTCCACCTCCCATTTGGGTTTTTACAGTGAGATTAGGGGATGCCAAAGATAAATCTATAGCAGAATCCCGCCCACTATGAGAAATATGAGTAATGCAGCCGTTATTTAAAATGCCTAAATGAAAATTATCAAGTACATTAATAAAATCAACGCTAAAACCATCATCATATGAACATCCCCAACTCATAGAGTGAATATTGAAATCTCCTAATATAAAACAACTATTTACATTGACTTGTTGAAACAGATTAACCCAATCGGTACTTGATACACGAATATTAGGTGGTTTATATACGACCATTATATCTAAAGGGATTTGCAGCCTGACTCGAATAGCACACGCCTCTATACCATGATTATAATTATCAACGAGATCGCATTCGGAAAAAGCAAACTTATTAGAAATTAAAATGGCCACACCTCCTTTGCCATCACACCTGTCATTACGAACGCAGTTAAAACCACGAATATCAAAAACTTGAGTAGGCTTAAGCCAGGTTTCAGATAATACTATTATGTCGATTTTATTTTGACTGAGGTAATTCAGAAAACTATATTTATTAGAATTTATAGATCTGCAGTTCCACTGTAAAATGTTAATTTGTGTAGGCATGACGAAAATGAAAAATATTTAGCAAAAAGAAATTATAACTTTTTTTTTTTTGTCTAAGTAATTTACCTCAATCTTCTTCGAAAAAAAAAAATATACGAATAGTCTCTGTCTAAATAGTCTGATTATTTTTACTACTTATCAAATTACCCTCTGCATATACAATTTTTTCTAATTTTTCTTTTACTAAATCTTTACTAAAAATATAATCACTGTTGCTAAAAATCGATTCGATAAATGATATAATGTTCTCTATGACTTCAGCGTTATTAACAAATGGTGAATTCCTAATTACTTCGTTGTTAAAAACAATGTGATCTGACTTATTTTTAGTAGAGGGAAAGGAGGGTTGCGGAGCACAAATAGTAGGCGAAATAGTCTTGCGTTTTTTATTATTGTTTAATGCAATTGGAATTTTAGGTTTTGATAGAGGGCGAATCATAGTATTATTTCCTAATGGGGGAAATTGCTTTTCTTTATCTAAATTCAACAGTGGAGAAAAGCGATTATTGCCTAATTTATTTACATATGAATATGGATTATCAAGCGATGACTTGGCTTCTTTGTAGGTTAAATTATTTTCGGCCATAATTTTTTAATTTGTTTTTTCTTTAACATATTTTCTCACAACTTTTCGAAAGACCATTATGTAAAGTAGATTGCAATTGACACACATAGTTCCCGCACTGCATGCTCCATCATGCGCATCCCCACAGTTTTTACAACACTGAACTGTACTTTTACATAAATTTGCTATATGTCCAAACGAAGACATTTAAAGCATTGTATAACATTGCCTACATATACATCAACTTCTCTCCGGCAACTATTAATAAAGACATGTGACGGTAACTTGTTACCGTAAAATGAAACTATAACTGTTTGTCTAGGGATCCTTTCAAAAGATTTGTCATTTTTAACTACCTTCTTATATATTCTTTGACGCCTTTAACTATACTTTCACATTCAATTAATGTAACTAATTGTTCCTCTGAGATAGCCGTGTCTACAAACCTAATAACTCCGCGGACTTCCGTTAAATGTTTAGGAACATAACAATGAAGATCTTTAGATCTTAAGTTAGGATTGTTAACTAAATTCATAACATCTTTAAGAGTTTTCATTTCTATCTTTATTTTATTGTAACCTACTCTACTTATTTCTTTAATCGATGATTTCACGCCAACTCCTCATGCAGGAGTCGGCCAACAGCCATTTCATGGACCGACCGATATTCTTTGAACGACGTTGAATATAAGCATAGTACGGCCCACTATATAAGTGAGAAAAATTTACTTTCAAAGTTATTTTCAATTAATTTAGTTGCATTTTTATCAGAAACGATTGTAGTTTCATTGACCTGCGGCACATTCTGTACGAGCACCATATCAGAATTTGCATCTTTTTACCACTTTCTTTTATTAAAATGGACGAATAATTATCGCTTTCAAATGACATTGACTTCCATTACCCGCTTCACCGTATTGTCCCGAGTCCATAGTAATATATTAATAGAAAAGTAAAATAAACTTACCTATATTCCGAAAACGAATAACAATTTTTGTAATATAAAACAAGAAATT
Organism: Protaetia brevitarsis; assembly: GCA_004143645.1. Lineage (NCBI taxonomy): Eukaryota > Metazoa > Arthropoda > Insecta > Coleoptera > Scarabaeidae > Protaetia > Protaetia brevitarsis. The sequence continues at coordinate 5,757 of RXPK01003292.1, forward strand.
TTAAAGAAAGAAAAAAGGAAAATACTTAACAACTCCAAAGTATAAGATTAGGATTAGTAACTACAAAATACCAAGAGGAATAACACAAAATATCTTTCCAAAACGAATTAATAATTGTAATAAAACTCTTAAACCACAGAGCTCACACTAGTACACTTCCGATCTCATACGCTGACCGTCTAGTACTCAAATAAATCATTCTGCAAAGGTATTTTTCCTGATAAATTAAAAATTAGTAAAGTCATTCCCGTTCATAAAAAGGGTTACAAATTTGAAACTAAGAATTACATACCCATCGCCATACCAACGGCAATTACTAAAACTTTTGAAAAAAATATAAATACGCGTCTAGTTAGTTATTTAGAAAAGAAGAAGATAATTTCTAACCGTCAGTTTGGTTTCTTATCGGGAAAATCTACATTGGACGCCATGCATAATGTCATGGCTCACATTTACAAACACCTGGACGCTGGGGACACTACTCTTGGTGTATTTTTTGACTTGTCAAAGGCATTTGACACACTAAATTACGATATCCTTTTAAGTAAATTGTGGGCATATGGAATACGCGGTACCCCCCAGAGCTACTTTAAGTCGTACCTGACGAACCGAAAATCTTTCATTGCTATTCACAGTCGCGCGAATGTGATTAGTAAACAATATCTTTCGCCTACAATAGATATCACCTGCGGTGTGCCTCAAGGGTCCATCTTAGGGCCTACGTTGTTTGTCATATATGTAAACGACTTGTGTTTGTCATTACCTGCATGTCCTTTTAGTCAATATGCTGATGATACCAGCTGTTGTATCGCTAATCCCAACGCTGATGTCGTTGCTATCAGTACGACAAAAACTATTTCAGATATGCGCTCCTGGTGTGAAGGTAACCGACTTTTACTAAACTCTGGAAAAACAAAATTAATACAGTTTCGCGCTGGTGTTGATGCTGTTAGCAGTCTTTACGTTCGATGTGATGGCAGGTCGATCGCTGAGAGCAGGTCAGCGTCGTTTTTAGGATTGGAGATTGACTGTCGATTAAAATTTGAAGAGCATTGTTACACAATAGAAAAAAAACTTTGTGCGGCGTACTATGGCCTCAGAAACTTGAAGACTGCAGTCGGTGTGGGCGCCTTGCGTATGTTTTACTTTTCATATGCTGAATCGCGATTACGATATGCAATTGTTTTCTGGGGATCGGCGCCTTGGGCAAACAGATTGCTTATCCATCAAAAGCGCCTAATAAGATGCATGATGGGAGCATCGACTAGAGAATCATGTCGACCATTATTTAAACAATTAAAAATCATGCCTCTGGGGTCACTGTACTTATATGAGCTTTTACTCTTTTATAAACGTCACGAAAGCCAATTTGTTAAAAATTAAGATATTTATAATCTTATGACAACCACGTTCAAGAAATCAACTAAGTGTACCAGTGTAACTTGTTTTAATGCACTACCTGATGGTATAAGATCAGCCGCTTCTCTAAATGCATTTAAAAAACTGTTAAAATTATTTATCTCAGTATTGTTTTTATACTATTGAGGAATTTATAAACCGCAACAATTAGAACTATAGGTGCAGTTCGATTTCGATTTCATAGAGGTTACTTGATGTCCACTATTTCCTCCTTCTCCCTAAAATGTAGGGTAGCGTATGTGAATTGTGTTATTTATTGACAATGTCTATGTTGATTACAACCTACGACAAATAAATTATTATTATTATTAATATATAAGTTACCAGAAACTGTTAAAGGACTTGGAAATTAAATTTTTGTGCACGGTCGAAATGTTGCTGGTAGGGAATTGTAAGAATAAATACTACCGCAAAGCATAACCTCATTCTATCTTTTAAGTTTGAGAACACAAGAGTAAAGTTATATTAAAGGACTATCTTCCTGTACGTATGTATATTGTGTACCATTTTCTGGATGGTACTGTTTGTAACACTTAAACAGCAATTTTCCAAGTGCTCTAGTTAGTACTGAGGTAACAGTTCGGGTAATTGCGCCTAAGCTTGGAGCCAAAAGGAAACGGTTGTTTTTCTTCTTATCTCTACTGAATCTGCCGTTTTGTCCCGTCAAATGAGGTAAGCTTAACTGTTATTAGAGTGTTCAATTACGGAAACGCGCCTCATATACTTAATAGCGTCATTTTCTGATATGCTAACCCTAGGGATAAGTTTCATGAAGCAGATAATAATCGTTAGCAGTTTCTGTTCTAAATAATATTTATGTAGCCATCTACCTATATTTTTCGATGAGGCAATTTTACTGTTTGTTGAAATAAGTGGCAGATGCATGAAAATAGAATAACTAATTTTTTAGCTGTTTTACAGAATGAATATAATTTATAGGTTATAAGTTACTTTTGTTTACAACATATTCGATATAACAGTGGCGATACCATGATTATTATCGATCTGATCCCATCCGTAAAGTTGTATTTCTTTATGTTTTGTGGTATTTAGGCAATATTAAGGACAAATTAATATATTTTGAGGGAATTTGGCCCAATACTTGGGTGAACACCAGTTAAAGCATATATGTATGCTGTCTGCAATTGAAAACCTACACCCGCAAATTGTTTGGATATTTCTGAAGATCAGTAAGAAGCTTTTTTTTATCATATTATGTTGGTTCAGTTAATTTTCGGGTATTTGTGAGAGTCAGCTGGTCCACAAATGTTACATCAGAAGCAATTGTACACTTAAAAAAAAGTTTGGTAAAATTTCTATACGATTTTTGGGGCAATTTCTTGATGTAGTCTGGAATACTCACAAGTAAAATTTCTAAAGTAGTGACAATTTCTGTGGAAATTCTACTTATTTAAAAGTAAAATTGCAAAGAAAGTTTTCTGTTTTTTTTTCCTAACAAAAGGAAAATATCGTCGAATTAAAAATGGTAGAGTATATTTAATTAGAATTTAATCCATAAAAGACTAACAAAATATGGAAACGGCAATTTCTGCATTTGTAGAATATATTTAACGCATTTGCTACTATAGGCTAGAAAAAATTGCTATTATATGTTTAGAATATCATGACGCGATGATTTACAGTTTTGTAATATAATTTTGACGTAAATCTACTACTGCTTTATCTGTAACCGTACCGACTTTATATAAAATAGTTTCTTTTAGAAAATCGTAAATACTTGATATCATACAATCCAAAAATCTTTTTTTTTTGCTGTTAAAGTAATTTATTTGAATAAAAGATATTATTTTTAACTGTAATTTTCCAAATTGTAAGAAATACTTACAAGTTTTTCCTGAGAGATATTAATATTCTTCTTAGCAATATTACATACAATTCTAAAGATTTTTTTTTTTCTAAGAAACAGAATTTTTCCATTAATATTCACGTAAAACATTTTGTTCATTTACCCCCATTAAACGCCGAAAATTATCCAAAGAAGTGATTTTTACCATAAAAAATTACCTAAATTTTTTAGTGCGTGGGTGAGTTTTTAACAGACAATGCTGAATTAATTCCAACATGCATGCAAGTTGTTTCAGATATTCCATGTTCAAATTGTAGCAGAGTGCGTAACAGATTTTAAAGCATTAAAAAAACAACATACAGATTTTCTAATATGAATTAATACCACCTACTAATAATCACTACAATGGTTCTAAAATAACAAGAACACAGGACCACGTGTGGCCGAACATCATGTCATTTCTGCCTACGCCTAACTTGAACCAGAACATTCTAAGTTAAGGCATGCGTGCCTTTACCACTTGAAAATTACTATATTTACGACTGTAATTTTCCAAATTATAAGAAATTTTAAGTTTTTCCTAAGGGATATTAATATTTTTCTTGGTAATATTGCAATGTTAGAAATTTTTTTCTAAGAAACAGAAATTTTCCCCCGTTATATTCACGTAATATGCTTGTATTATGGGAAAATTTCTAACATTTCGACATTTTCCTTAAGTTACTATACATTTATCCCCAATCAATGCGGAAAATTATCAAAAAAAGGGATTTTTACCTAGAAAAATTACCTATTTTTTTTTAGTGTGTGATCCGATACTTGAAATGCAATGTACTTGATTAAAAAATAAAATAGGATTTCCTTTTTGAATATACAGATAAATAATGCCGTAAATATGTCAATAATTGTTAAATTGCACCTACAGTTAATAAAGTTACTACTAAATCATTCCGTTTCTAAATTTGCTTTGGAATCCGTTTTCTTGATTAATGGAAACTTTCCAAAATTTGCAAATATTGCATCAATCCGCAAAAAATAAGAATGTTAATATGAACACCTGTATCTCGGCTATGTCATAAAATTAAACATTTTTTGCTTAAGAAAAGATTGGTAGAATAATTAGGACAGTTCTAATCCAGAATCCCGTAAAGTTTACACAAGAGAACTAAATTTCGAATGTCTATCACTCTGAAGCCGGAACAGCTTAAACAGCTCTTTGGAGTAGTCATGTTACATGTAGGAACAATCTTACAGTTCTAGAACAATGTGAACAACTGTCAGAAATAGCAAGAACTGTTAAGGTTGTTCCTAGATAGAGCAGGATTGTTCTAGAGAGTTATTCGAGTTATTTCTGGCACTTTTCTTTTTCTAATAATCTTGTTCGATGGAACACCTTGCATGTCGGCTGTTATTCCTATTGTACCCTATAAGCAGTGTCCATACATCTGTTCTGCATTTTAAAGCATTGTTTAAAGCGAAACCAATATTTTTCTATTAAATAGGAACAAAATAACATTTCTCTACAGTAATAATAGGAGACTGCACAATGCAAAGAAAAAAATACACTTCACACAGCCGTTAAAAAAAAAGCAAAGCATTGAAAGGTTGAATTGTTTTTGACTGAATTAGTATGTTATTAAAGATTAAAATGGGCTTTTAATGCGGTTGGCTTTCAGAGTTGGGCAATAAAAAGGTGAAAAAAAAACAGGTAACGCCTCTCTGGCTTTAGGCGTTTGCTCGCTTTACCGTCTATTAGAAATTCCAGCAATTTTAAATTTTCAGATATGAAATCGAGTTTAAAAACTTTTCAACTGGAACAAACGTGGACGTAGTATTATTATCTGCTGGGAGTAGCGCTATTTTCGCAGAAATTTAACCGTGCGACTTGTCAGTTTGGCCTAATTTTGAAAACTTCAGTATCTGGATTTTACTAGCAGTCGATGACGTTGTGCCACCGTAATTGTCGACGTTTTGAACGTCGGCAGTTGCCCTGCAGCCCTTTTGTACCCCACTCAATTAAATTCGAACTCGGGAGGCCAGAAGTCTGGCGTGAATGCGGTAATAATTCATCAGTTCGTCAATTAACGGGTGTTGCTGACATCGCTGACGGAGGTGTTAATTCGTCTAACTACCGTTTAGCAGGTGGTAAAGTAATTTGCAATACAAAAAAAAACTATGGAATTTAGACCATGTAGTACACCGTGTTAATAAGCGACTAATTAGTTGACAAAATTGGGAGGTTGGCGGTTTTAATGATTGAACCCGGTACGTTTGTTAGTTTTGATAATTAATCTTGAACATTGTGAGAAAATTAAATAACTAGAGTAGAATTAAAACTGGGAAATCATCATGCAGAAATGCTGCAAATTACTTGTGATTGTTTTTGAATGGGAGAATTTGTACGTCGAAAAATGGTAGATAATATTGGAGATAACACAAGCCTGATGTGATGCAAGATTTGTTTAGAATACCGGTGTCCCACCGAACTGGCCCATTAGATTTTTTTAAACCTCTAACAGGAATTTGATTTTGAAACTTGCAGTGTAGTCATGGCCCACTGTGATCTATTTAAGGAAAATATTTTCAACTTTATAGCTCTTTCGGTATACAGGGTGTTGATATCAACTTTCTTATTTTAAATGGAATGGTAGAATTTTTATCGGTACAATGAATGTATCGAGTTATTTACAATTAGTTTACGTGAGGGTTCCCTATCCCTAAACTCAACCGTTTTTGAGATATTTACAATTTTGTTGATTTTTTGACGTTTGCACTGTTTCAAGTGAAATTAAATAACTGATAAGGTGTTAGATATTTAGTGGTTCTACTAATATCGATGTAAGTATAAAGATGTAGGTAGAAAGTGTTATGGCAATAATGACCGAATCATATACAGGCCGTTCGAAAACGCATCTCCAATGTAGATACCTTTAAACCAACAAAACTCTGTTATTTCAAATGGAACATGGTATTTTTTACTACAGCATTGAATGCAGCGTAAAATTCTACATCGATTAACATTAGGGTTTGGTCTACCTATTTTTGATAGTTTTTCAGATATTAGCGTTTATTGCCTAAAATTTTTTTGCATTGTTTGGTTTTTATACCTGCGATATTTATCATTGGAAGTTTTCCAGTTATTAGCAAATTTTAGGTAATTGTAATTATAAAATATTAATAAGCCATAATTATTATGCGACAGTAAATTACATGTTAATATTTTTACCTGCTTATTAAATACATCGAAAATAAGTCAAATTAATAAAAAAACTAAGAGATTATTATTCTGAAAGAACATTTATATTGGACATTTTCGAAGACTTTTGATAGTTCGTTCCTGATTTATGTTATTTATGTTATCTGTCTGTATCGCTTAATACCTAGTTTAATACAAAAAGCCAAAAGGCTGCATTGTTTTCGGAGACTCCATGTCAGACGGCTCCCCTACAAAGAAAATACCTGGTCTAGTAAGTGAACAATATTTGAAATATTATGGGTGTATTTAGGATATCTGCTTTAATTTCTATTTGTATATATTTTTTTTGAGGTTTTTATTCATGCAAATATGTGTAGGTATCTAATCATTGTTGCATTCTTCTTGAATATAGAATAAGTTTAAAATGTTATTTATATATGTAACTTTCAATGTTTTTATTATTTCTTTCGATTCACAATATTTAAACATAAATATTTCTATAAGTTAAGCAAATAATGTACAGAGTGTTTTGTAGGAAAAAACTCATTGTATTTGGTTGAAACTTGGAATTTAGGCATATTTTTAGCATTCTTTGCAAGAAATTCTAATACTTCAAAAACTATTAAGAATAGGTATACCAAAGCCTAATATCAATCGATGTAGAATTTTCGCTGCATTCAATGCTGTAGTAAAAAATACCATGTTCCATTTGAAAGAAAAAGTTTTGTTAGCTTAAAGGTATCCACATTGGAGGCGCGTTTTTGAATACCCTGTATGTGATTCAGTCATTATTGCTATAACACCTTATAGCTACGTCCTTATATTTACATCGACTTTAGTGGAACCACTAAATATCTGCTATCTCATGAAATATTTGATTTTATTTGAGAGTGCAAATGTCAAAAAATCAAGGAAAATGAAAATATCTCAAAAACGGTCGAGTTTAGGGAATCTTTATATAAACCAGTTGCAAATCACTTGCCAAATTCATTAGACCGATAAAAAATATACCATTCCATTTATAATAAGAAAGTTGATATCAACACCCTGTATATCGAAAGTGCTATAAAGTTGAAATTATTTCCCTTAAATAGATCACAGTAGGCCATGACTACACTGCAAGTTCCAAAATCAAATTTCTACTAGAAGTTCAAAAAAATCTAATGTCCCCGTTCGGTGGGACACCTGTATAATCAGTGGTTAGGAAAAACATAACAAACAATCTATCACACGCAGTTTAGTAACAGATTTCACTTGAAATTATGTATACTAACTAAACATAAGGCAAATTACACTGTTTAATCTTAATATAATCCATTTTTGACTCTGTGTGAATAATATATGTAATTAGAAAGGTAAAAAAGAAGAAGAAAGTGGACTAGTTCTCCTATTTTTTACCTTCCTAATTTAATCTTAATAACTAAAATTAGGCTTAAAGTGACCGTGGGAAATAATGATTTGGTGGTGTGGCAACACTGGATAGCTGTCAAACATTTGCTTTCCTGAGGAACATCTCAACAAGAACGGACAGTGTCGGCAGCTTTGATCTCAGGTGGAAGAATTTACGACTTTCAGTGCGCTCATTGACTGCTATTGGCGAGAAGGAACAAAAAAATGACGATTTGCTAGCTGTAAGGATGACATGTTCCTTATTGCAGTTGTTATTCGTTCGAATGTGCGTTTGTAAAAACTCTAAGATTGTTAAATGACTGTCAAGAACTGTTTTGACAAAAGCCGAGACTGGCTTCCTATTGGTTAGAACAAACTCAGAAAAAGTGACGATTCCGCGAAGTTAAAATTTGCTAACTGTCCTAGCTTGTTTACATGTTCCTTGGCTTTCCTCATACAGATTTTTCTCACGCCATATGCGGCAATTTTGTTTATTAACACATCCGGAGACTTTTAAATATGCCTCATCAACGCAAAAAAATATTTGAAGAATCAGTGTCAACTTTTTGCTCTTCTAATACCAAATCTGCATAAATTCTTTGTTGTCTATCAGTTTTTGGGTTCAGTTCTCCTGTTAACTAGATTTTATAGAGGTGTAAGTGCAAGCCTTTGTGCCAAATGCGCAAAAGGGGACCATAAGAAAGACCCAAAGCCAACGAACGCTACTTCAATTTTTAAAATTTTTCACTACATTGTAAATTGGCTGTTCAGTTGGATGATTAAATTGACCAAATATATCCCGTAAAAGTCAATACACAGTTCACCTGGAATTATTATTGCTGTATCACAATTATTGGAGAATTTCAAGACTTTGAGCAAATAATTAAACGATCCATTTCTTAATTGAGTTATTTCAAATTAACTTTTGATGTGTCAGACACGCGACATTAATGACAATTGCCTAATTTAAAATGTAGCTAATAATATAGGAACTCGCATTGGATCACCTCTAGCTGTATTAATACACAAAGTATATTCTTCTATTTTACTATGTTATACTCCTATGCTATAGTGGGTATATTTGGTGAAAAGATCATGAACATTAAAAAAAAAACTTATTAAAATATTTTTGGCTTACTGAGAGAATACACACGGATCGTCAAAAACTATAGGTAACCGTCATCAACAACTACTACAACATACTACGAACTCAAAAGAATACATCACATAGGTTAATGAAAAAATTCCTTTTTGTTTTTATTGTAAACAGTTACTTACTCGAAAACTAATATGTATTACCAAGAAACTTTCTGATATATTAGATGTAAAAATACTTCAGAAAAAAGAATTAGCCAAATCTATATACCTAAGCGCTGTTTTCACTAGCTTAACCCCCTACGGCTCTTTTTCTTATTCTTATTGCGACTTTGTTTACTGATACTACTACTCTCTTAATTACTGACACTTTTAAGGCTTAAAAGATATTTAAATCAAATATTAAACTAATCAAAGAGACAGATACTGATTTTTCTGCTGAGCAGTGTGAATATTACCAAAGCAGTTTGAAGGTCCTTTGATAAAATATTGATATCTTAAAGATTACAAAGCTACGGCAAAGGATTCCAGCTAGTAGATTTTGGAGTTGCTTTTCCAGTACCCTACAGGCCCAAGTTTGTACCGCCGTTATTTCCGTCTGATATTGCATATTATTTTAGTGCCACATATTCTCTTTGATTTAGATTTTCTTTATATATACCAGTGCCAAAATCTGTGCCTCTTTTGGAGCTATTGCATGCTAGTTTGGATACAGCGATAGTGAGACCGATCATCATTTATGCATCAGTAGCTTGAGCAAAAGAACTAATCTGGCCACCGCGAGAATTAACCTCTCGAAAGTGCAAAGATTAGCATGTGTATGCATAACGGGGGCTATAAGAACTTGCCCAACAGCAGCTATGGAAGTAGTACTGGATCTTACCCCTCTCCATATTGTAGTAGAGGGCGTGGCATAGAGAACCACACTCAGAATGGTCAAGGAAGGAACGATTAGGCCCCAATCTCCTGACGGTGATCAAACCTGGGACATGCCCCGGGATGATATGTTAATGAAATTCAGCTTTGTGAAGGAATTCATCATAAAGCTCAGTAACAGGAGCGAGTGGGATCATAACACCATCTTGAACTTGAATAGAAATGCCATCAAATAGTATACTGATGGCTCCAAAACGGCATAGGGAACTGGAATAGGAATATATGGGCCTAGAACCACATATTTCGAAAGCCTGGGAAAATATCCAAGTATATTTCAGGCGGAAATACACGCTATTGAAAGATGTGTTCAGTTCAATATGGATAGTAATTATCGAAAGCAGGAGATTATCATCATGTCTGATAATCAAGCAGCCATCAAGGCGCTGAGCTCATATGAAATCAGTTGCAAGATGGTCTGGGAATGCCTAGGGAAATTAAATGAGCTAGGCAAAAGAAATAAAGTAACTCTCCTGTGGGTTTCGGGTCACACATGAGTGGAAGGAAACGAAATAACGGATAATTTCGCAAGAAAAAGGGGCTGGAATGTATGTATGTATGTATGTAGGTATAAGGGTGGTGTTACACTGCGACCTAAAAGATCTATTGTGTCCCTATTCTTGCTGCTTTACAGCTGCCTTCCAATCCTATTCCTTTCAGAAATGTAGGATGTCAGAGGACTCCAGTCTAGTAAGTCTCCCTCTTCGATTTCACATGCTTCCAGGTGCAATGCCCTCGAGTTGCACAGTGCTATATAGTTTGAGAGGAGGTGGATGGGTGTTCATCCTGTTCCCCACAAAATCTACATTCAGGTTCCTTCGCTAATTCCAATCTTACTCAGGTGTCTTTCATTTACAGTGGCCTGAAAGTATTCCTGTTAATATGCGAACATTGTTCTTACTCAGGTTGATGCATTCTGTAAACCTCTTCTGGTTATAAGTTCCCAGAAGAATTTTACTTTGCCTCATTCCCTGGAGATTCTCCCAGTAACTGGATTTTCTCTGCTCCATTTCTGTTTTTAATTTCTTCAGTATTGTACTGCTACTTAATCCGCCAAAGGGTTCAGGCCCTATAAAAGGCATTCCAGCCCCTTTTTTGCAAGGTTATCCGTTATTTTGTTTCCTTCCACTCCTGTGTGACCCGGAACCCACAGGGGAGTTACTTTATTCCTTTTGCCTAGCTCATTTAATTTCCCTAGGCATTCCCTAGTCCCAAGGGGCTGGAATACTTTTTGTAGGGCCTGAACGTTTTTACGGGTTAAGGCAATACAATACTGAAGAAACTGAAAATAGAAATGAAGCAGAAAAAATCCAGTTACTGGGAAAGTCTCCAGGGAATGAGGCAAAGTAAAATTCTTCTGAGAACTTATAACCAGTAGAGGTTTACAGAATGCATCAACCTGAGTAAGAACAATGTTCGCATATTAACAGGAATACTTTCAGGGCATTGTAGACTGAAAGGACACCTGAGTAAGCTTGGATTGGAAAAGGAATCTGAATGTCGATTTTGTGGGGAACAGGATGAAGCACCCATCCATCTCCTCTCAAACTGCGTAGCACTGTGCAACCCGAGGGCGTTGCACCTGGGAGCATGTAAAATCGAAGAGGGAGACTTGCCTAGACTGGGACCCTCTGATATCCTACACTTTCTGAAAGGAATAGGATTGGAAGGCCAGCTGTAAAGCAGCAAGAATAGGGCACACAACAGATCTTTTAGGTAGCAGTGTAACATCACCCTTCCATCTATATACATGCTAGTTTGGAGTTTGATGACCTGCTTTTTGCTTGGTTTTCCAATTATACCCCCCAATACATCTAAGGGACCAATTCAATATGTCCCTTAGATGCTCCCATTTTTTCCTACCACTGCTCACTCCAAAGATAGGGTTTCTAATTGCTGTGATTGTGGCATACTCGTATTCCTATTTTCCCAATTGTTCCGCGGGTTGTCATTAGGTTCTGTTTCTACACTACTTGTCAGCTTCTCCAGGTTCGGGTCTCAAGTTAGTTCTGTGTCAAAGACCAAGCTTTAAGGAGAAGCTTTAACTCGAACCTAATCAAATTCTACTGTTTTATTATGAAGATTTTGTGGTTTTGGGCCATTGAATTATCGTCTAGTGTTACTTTTTCGAACGTGGAAAGAGAACTACAGAAAGAAACTAGAACTAAATTTAATTAATTTATTAGTTTAAATTAGGTTAAATTCAACTCCGCATTTCAATATGTGAAAGTTTCATTGAAATCCCTCACGCAGTATTCTTGTTGGCTTTCAACTGACACCTTCGAATTTACTTAAAATAAATCGATTTCCATTATAATGTGATACCAATGGGAAGTTTTAATTTTCCTCCCGGCGATAATCGCACTATACTTTAGACAGTTTGACAGATTTTCGACATAATTGTTCGCCTCGCCATAATTAATTAATCACTCGAAGTCCAGAAGGCTGTCTTACCGTATTTGCGCAACTGACCTACTTGTATATATTTCCCGCAAAAATGATGGAAAACCGTTGTAGGGGATTAACAGAAGAGGGGATCTTTTATCGATTATCCCGTCTCAAAGTTGTCTCCTGCGCCTGTTATTATTTATTCCAAGCAGAAATCTTTATTGTATTCCGTAGTAATTAGGAGAGACTATACCGTGCTAGTGGTATATTCCTAAAACGTGATTAATTATCTTCTTTGTGCCTAATGGATTCAATTTTCCGTCGGTTTTGTATTTCGCTAAAGGAAAGTCATTTGCCGCATTTCTCGGCGATTGACGTTGAAATACGTTGAGATTTATTCATATGCGAATATATAAATAACCTACATAAGTAACGTTTCGCGCTGATGGATATATCTAACATTTTCAGCAAAATAATTAACCTCGAGGTAAGGTGAGTGGTATCGATAGAAGACTAGATTGCCCTACTCGACTACATAAAGTTTTGTTTGATAATTTCGCAGGTGCGCATTTTCTCAGAGAATACTCAATGGTGTTTTGTTGTCGGCATCTTGACGAAACAGTTAAGAGATGCAGACTAAAGAGAAAGAAGTAAGAATTGAATTCTGTTGACCGCAAAATAAAATTAAAATGAGATAATTTCGCGTTTGTGTCGAAGATAATAGGGTTAGGTTGATTTCCATAATATCACTTTTCAACTTTAAAATTACTTTAAATTAAAGTTCTCATAAATAATACACAGACTTTTGTTAAAGCTCTAAAGTGACATTTTTTTATGAAACCGGCCCTAAGGAAACAAAAGGGTATGGATTAATTTAATCATTGGTAAATTGGAATTTTGCATGGTTATATTAGTATAATTTGCATTAATACTGTATTTGTAATTTTGTATGTACAAGGCATTCGAAATAGTTTCGTCAAATGTTATTTCGAGGTGAAATGCCACCGATAGCAAAAACATCTCTTATAATTAATTTAAAGGTTTAATAGAGTATTGTGAATTTTTTAATTTCGTCATAGTAAAGCAAGATTTCTCTCTATACGCCCATATACTGCGGCTGACTCTAGAGTATTTTCTTACTCTGGACACCAGGTTATATGAGGGGCTCTGTGAAATCGTGTTATTTACAATTCTTTGGACTAGAAATTGAATTCGCAGGAAACGCTTTTCGTAATATAAATTACATTTTCCTAATTAATTATATGATATTGTGCTTTTAATTCCCTCATTGAACTTTATTTATTATGATAGCTTCTTTTTGACCATAAACTGCTACAATTTTTAATTTGGGTTTTAAGCCGTGAAAGAATACACTTACCTATTTTTCACATTTTCAAGCTTGTCTGAAAAATACATGTTTCTTTTTCGTTACATATTCTATTCGTTAGTAAAGTACTGAGTACATTCAATTTATCACTTTCTGATAGTAAGTACGGCTAGACAAGCATTTCTACTAGGTTTAAGTACTGGGTGCTAAGATATTCTTCTGCTTATCCAGCAAGGATACAATGTTTCTAGAGAGAATTGGCAAAGCCATTATAATATTATTTTTTATTTAATACGCGCATATTTATCCAAATGACCAAGAGTACAAGAAAATACAGAACACGTGCATGTGGTATAAGAGAAGTCCAACAACCACAACCGAAAAATAATAATTAAAATAAGAATTAGTAGTAAATGTTTAAATATTATAAGAAGATGTGATATAAAAATTGACATGATTCAAAGAATAATAACACTACCTAATTAAACAATGTTTTAGTGCACCTTTAAATGAATTAATAATAATATTTAATTAATGTTAACAACTTAGTAACTTCATTTCAGATTTGAATGAACTGATATAAGGGGATTGGTTTTATAAGTAACAAGTTATGTTTTGGAGCAGTAAAATCATAAGCTTTATATGTGAAGTAGCCATGAAAACACTTACTCTGTTTCAAATTAGGCTCTACGTTTTTAGTAAGTGTAAGTATTTCATATATAAATAAAGTCGGTAAGAACATAACAACTAAATTATTAAACAAAGTGCGACATGACTGGTCACGTGGTACTCTCGATATTGTGCGAATAACAGAATATAAGACCTAATCGCCCAATTTTCGAAACATGTGTAGAAATACATTTTAGTGGCATGTATGTTTGTTACTTCCATTAATCAGTAAATCACATAGTATGGCTGTGATAATTTAGATTAGAACATAAAATATTAATGTATGTTGTCGACCAACCTAAATCATTATCAATATGTAGACCCAGTAATTTAATGGAAGTAATCTGTCGAATTGAATGCCCATAAACTCGCAATAGTTGGCTACGGTTAATATCCCTAATAATGAAAGCAACCTTGTCGATGTTTATTCTCAAGTTACTAAAGGTAAACCACTGCACAAATGCATTTAGCATACTTTGCATATATTTCCTTAATTCCTCAATATTAGTGGCTGCATGTAAGTAACCAATACCACCTGTATACGTTACATTGTGCCACCTCTGACTTCACACTAAGTTCAGATGAGACCACGCTATCCACTGTAACTATCTGTTATATATTGGCTAGATACGATTTTTTTTTAATGTTAGGTTGGGCAGTTAATGTCCGGATACTTGAGCTAGGTGCTCATTGTACCGTTCTTATTAAATCTCTTACTTTCATTCGAGCAGCTTGGTGTTCTCTATAAAGCGCAGTATCCCGCCCAGTGGAAACTTGAGAACCCTCGAGGGCTCCAATAGATCCTTCCCGAAATGTTTCTGTCTGAGTACTTTCAATTATTCACAGTGCAAATTAATGTAAACGCGTTTCCCCTGCAGTGCCAACTTTGCCCACGGTTCGCTTACTTGACAGGTGTGATACTTAGATGCTTTACATAGCTTCTCTTGAATTCACAAGTGTGCGGCTTGCGTTTGAGACGTTAGAATTGTCACCGTCTTCCAGCTGTTGGTCTCCTTCGAAGATTTATAGTGTTAATACACATAGATTTTTTAATTGGAATAACAGTATTGACAAAATTTTAAGGACACGTGCAATTTATCCTTATTTTAGCCTTACTAATATTAAATGTATTGTAAACACTGCAGCCTTCATCCCACACATATTTAAAAGTATTGAATTTTTACCATTGTCGCTCTTGTTGAAATTCTGCTTCTAAACCCAGTTTCAGCAACATCACCGTGAAGTGAATATTCTTTCGGGGGCTGTATGTTCACCTCGTTTTAAGACAGTTTTTTTCAGTTATACAAACCTTCTATTTAAAACGTTTCAACAGCAACTTCAGCGCGCTTTACAGCTGTCACCGATGTTACGTTTATAAATATATAGTTTAAGTTAGATAAAACCTGAAGTCTTTTATCCACTGACATATATTTTCTAATTTTTAATAACCAGCCGTGTCCAGGAAACTCACTATAAAAGTATACATATAACACATTCCATTTAAAATAAGAAAGTGGATATCGACACCTGGATCGACAAATGGATCATTCAATCATGACTAATCTGCAAGTTTCAAAATCAAATTCTTACTAGAACTGAAGAATTAATGACCCTGTTCGGTGGACAGCCTGTATATCTATAAACATTTGATATATTAATTGAAATAGAATACATTTACCGCGGAGGTCAAGGGTGTATAAGCTTCAAATCTATCTCGTTAAGCACATCTACTAGTAATGTAGTAACCTTCTTAGCAACTCTTTTTAGATATTTTATGAGAATAGAAAAATTAAGTATGAAGAATATTATAATATTGAATTAAAATTTGATTTATTATTTATACTTATAAAATATTTTTAATTAAAAGAGCTTTTCTTTAATTTTTATAAAAAAAAATGATTTTTCAGTGTGAGGAAAGTGTTCATTAAGTGTAAGAAAATAAACGTCTATTTAAAGAAAATAGTTTTGTTTCAAAACGAAGGCTTCGATTTATTTTTTTAAGGGGTTTAATAAAGTCTAAGCGTCCATATATGCGTGCTAAACACCTCACCTGAGCCAAAATTTCATAACTCCAGAAATGTCGCAATTAGCTGGAGCATCCGCAATATCAAGATCCTAAACAAACCCTACAAGTACAAATTGCTAAATACAAAATATTTATTTGGTTTAAAGAATTATTTGCTGTAGTGTATAAGGCTACTCATAGCGGTTACTAACGTGAATATATTATAAAATTTATTCACATATTTGTAACTTTGCAAAATAATTTCAAATGTTGTTAACTTTGTGTGCAACTGAATAAATACTTCAACAGATGTGTACCCAGACTTAGCGGTAAACACATAGATACTACACAAACTGAACAAGCAAACCTTAACTTCGTACTTATATAACAACAGGTAGGCGAGAACAAACAAATTTCAGTCCAATGATATGCAGAATAGTTATGCAGGGAGGTAAATTCTGATAGCTAAATATTTAGATATGTTCGGATGTACTCAGGCTGTTTAGTGAGGTATGTAATTATGCTATATTCCAAGAAGGAATGAAGATTTAAATGTTCTAAAAGAAATAAAGAAATATAAATAAAAGAATGTTTTAATTTTGGATAATTATTTAGGGGTTAATTAAAAAAAAATATTAATAAAAAGAAATATTCTTCAAAATGTAGTTCCTTTATGTATCCCTGCTGATCTCCAAACATGACTTCCATTCCCTTTATTTCTTTTTTTTTAAATTAATAATTTAGCTGCTCATCTTCTCAATAAATACTCTATTAAGAAATCGGGTCTCATTACTGTTCTGAATTCCAAAATATACAAAGTAAATAATTTATCTTATAGTATTTTCTACCTTCTTTTCACTTTTATTATCGATTTTATATAAGTACTTAACGTTGCGTGGAAGCTTTTATTATTTAATATTAACAAAGTTTAAAAAGGCCCTATTACTTTTATTACTAAGTTTTATTATAAGTGGAACATAAAACTTCGCAAAAAGTAAATGTAAAAAAACACAAATATTGAATTATTTCTGAAGAACTGCAGGGGCTTTCGCACATTTAATTGGGTAATAAAGTTTGTATATGGCACACAGAAAGCATTTGTTTTTTATGATCTGTTTGGTTTCAGAATGCTAAACATCGCTCTAAAAGAATGAGTATTTTTAAATGCGGTAATATACGGAACTTCCTTATTTATTCATTTTTATATTTTATTTTACTTTGATAAACAAAGAAAAAAACAGGGAGGATATCTTCGCAAGCTGCCTGCTTCGGTCGTCTTTATATTTACGTTTCAGTACAATAACAATTTTGGTAATAAACTTTTCTTTATCAATGTTTGTCTTTATTATAGAATTTTGTTATGTTTCTCATTAACGGCAACTTTAATTCGATACTCTTAACATTTCATACATTCAATAGTTGTTTCATTGCAGAGTAAGGAAATACTTACTAATTGAGTTTCCAGACCGTGGAAAGGAGCTCAAAAAAATATGGTGGATTAAATGCGTATAACAACTATACAGTACAAGTTAGAGAGTTTATGTTGACTATGCAGGGCGTGAGTCCTCTACTATTTAACTAAGGAATAAAGAGTAGACAAAATTGTAGGGCCGTCCTATAATCTAGGGTTAATTTGGGGTAACTTGGGGAACGCCCTGTGTACTTTTAAACCATGTGATAAATGTGTGGATATCGAAAAGCTGTAGGTGTTCTTATACCTTTCATTTCATTGAATCACTAACATATGTTATAAATAAGTCGTTTGTAGATGGTAGATTTTCCATACAATTAAAGAAAACAACATGGAGAATTACAGATAAGTATCCTTGCTACGTTCAATATCTAAAGTCGTAGAACGCGTTGCATATGCTCAAATGGTGAAATTTATAGAACATCATAATCTTTTATGTCCGTAACAACACGGATTTACTAGAAAACTTTCCACGGAAACAGCACTATTTCAGAGCTTAGAAATCATAAATGACGCTCTAGACGTAAATAAATACGTAGTTGGCATATTTTTCGATTTAACGCGCGCTTTTAATTGTGTTGGCTTGAATATATTGAAAAACTGTGTTCCATGGACTTTAGGAGCGTCCCGCTGGATTGGTTGCCATCTTTTTCGAACGGTAGGTCTATGAAAGTCAAAGTAGGTAACGTGTATTCGCAGGAGTATGCGTGTAACATGGAAGTAGCTCAAGGGTCGGTGTTGAGACCCCTATTATTCTTATTATTAATAAACGATCTACCGCAATACTTTAATTTTGGTCACACGATTTTTTTTTTGCTGATGATGTAACGGTAATAGTAACGGGTGAAAATTCTGTGGACCTTTCATTTATGATAGCGCGTACATTTCAAGATATGGCAGAGTGGTGCAAAACAAACCGATTATTTTTAAATAAAAATAAACTAAATATTAAATTTCATAGACAAAACCCCCAGATATTACTACAAATATTCCTCCTACGGATGGTGCATCAATATTAGGTGTTACCATAGATGATAAGCTGGAATGGAAAAAACAAGTAGCAAACGTGTGCACACAATTGAATAAAGCCTATTATATTATTAATCAGTTAAAATATACATTGGAAAGAAAAACCTAGTAGATATTTACTATGAGTTGGCATACTCTGTTCTTTCGTACAATGTTATTATATTGAGCGTACGAACTGGTTGGAGAGAGTATTCAAATACAACTAAAGTGGGCTCATAAAGACTGATTTTTAACCGATTAATCAAACGCGACAGTTGAAGGATGTTTTTAAAGAAAATAAAATTTTAACTTTCCCAGCATTTAATCTATAAATGGCCGTCTATGTGAAACAAAACTTTGAAATATTTAATAAATACAAAAAACATCACCCTTATCCTTACATCCGCCATATAAGCAAGCTGAACGATACCAAGTACTAGCATATAGTTACAAAGAGATCGCCTATAATTCAAATGCTAAGAATATATAATAGCTTGCCAGATACAAACAAGACTGCATTAAACAATTTAAAAAACAGGTTAGAGAGTCCTAATAGAAAAATCTTATTACCAATCAATGAATATTTTGTTCTTGAATAACCACATTTTTGTCGTTTTTGCTTTGTTCTATTTCATTTTTCTGTAAATTATTTATTCTAAAATTTTGTTTGTTGTATTTTACAATTTGTATTTTGACACATGTATCAGTGTTACGGGCCAAACAATATGAAAATAACTAACTACCTCTATCGCTTCTTTAAGATGTGATTTTCAGAAAATGTAGTTTCTTAACTTAACCGTAGGCGATCGAAAATCTAATTCATAATACAGCGCGTTCTGTCAAAACTTAAAATGCACGCACAGGGCTTTAACATCGTGCAAGGTTCATCCTGGCGATGAAGCTTGCCGTCTTGCTCTTTGCGAGCGAATATCAATATGGCTCCAGAAGATCCAAAGTTTTTACAAAAAAAATATGAGTTCAATATTACCAGAGAGGACATTGTTAATAAACGCAATTGGCACTACTGGGCCCCGCAAAGTCCTCGCTTCATTCGTGAGGCTAGCTTTCAAAATACATGTTTAGTTTTATTTAATTTGGCGTAATAATGAATGAGATGACACGTTTTCAAATGTATGGCACTTACACTAGCGACATACCGTAATTCTGCGGCACTGCGTAGCAAACATTCAGTTGCCTGTGTTTGATCGGAGATATTGCTGGTACCAAATGGATGGGATATCAGTTCATTTCTCCTATGAGGTAAATCGTTTACTGAGTACAATGTTTAATGACAGGTGGATTGGACGCAATGGACATTGAACTTAGCCAACAGGATCTCCTAATTTAACGCCCTTGGATTTTGATTTATGGTGACATAAAAAAAATCATTGGTGTATTCGGTCAAAGTACAAACCAAAGTAGAATCAGAAAAATTAGTAGTTAAAGCATTTGACAGGCTATAACAATATGAGTTTACATAAGGATTTTAAAGTTTTTGCAAGCGAATGTATATTTGCTGTATAATTTGTTTACTTCTTAATAGAAGACTCACACAAATACATGTTTTATAAACTGGTTTTAAAATACCTAGAGAACCTAAAAATCCACTAAAAAAAGAATAGGTTTCTATTTATAATATCAAAGTTGGCCATGACTTTCGATGTAGCCGGAACTGCGACATACATGAAGTTATATTTTTCTAAATAGATCATAGCTAACTATGCGTAGCCCCAAAGTTTCAAAATCGGGATATCATTACAAGTTCAAGAATTTTTAATGGACCGATTCCGTGAATCACGCTGTATACAGCTAATACTATTAAAGAAGGTAACTGATTGGATGGCAGTAAGATAAGAAGCAAACACTTGATTCGATACATAAAAGTTTTTAAAACAGCAATTGGATTTGTATAATATGAAAATGCCAGGCAATGTATTCGGAATGAATATATTCCAGCTCCAATGAAAATTAGCAAACCACAGTCCTTATCAGGATTTCTTTACCTCATATTTGAAGGACAGAGTGCAAATGGTAAGAGTTACTGGAAACAGTGATTAAGGAGTTTTCTTCAATTACCGAAGCGCTTAACAAGGGTGTCCCTCAAGGATCACTCTTAGGCCCTACTTTACTTTTAATTTACGTTTTTGATATACCGGAGCGAGTGGGAGATGAGTTGTGTTCCATAGACGACGACACATGTATTTCAAGATTTAATTTACAAAATATCGATCGCGAGTAATAATATTAATAATCAGATTAGTGATTGGTGATGGTTTGGTTTTAAATAAAGAAAACGTTTTCACTATATTTTAATATAGTCCTTGAAGAGTTTCCTAAATCAGTAATATAACTAAATTTTGGCTTAAACAGGACCAAGCTTCTTTGAAATCGATGTAGACCGTTGTAGAAATTAATCTGTATATCATTTACTTATAATATGAGAGAATAAGTCATGATTGATGTTCTGAAGTCAATCTACTATGGTTGTGACACAGTAGATTGAATTACGCAATTGTTTTGGGGGCCTTCTACGGACTTTCATCGAGCATTTAAGGCTCAAAAGGGGAACAAGAATATAGAGCTATAAAAGTATTTAATAAATTGCAATGGGATATTAGAAATAGGGGCATATTTGTGGATTTAGAGGCAAATTAATGCGATAATTAAAGGACATGATTTTTATTCTTAATGTGTGAGTGTTGTTTTATATTGTAATGTTCCTATATATGTGTATACTGTACTTCATTGTTGATAATACCAATATCATGTATGTATGATCCATGGTTATAAGTGTTATTATTATTATTATCATAAAGAAATCAATAAAATTTGAGTGAGAAGATGTTGAGAGTCAAGCAACCTTTCAAGTTGAACAATTAATGAAATTCTAAATAACTTTATCAATCTGATATAGGTTACGCTTTATTGTGGCCTACTTCCAAAACCATTAAAGCTCTTCATGCATAATTTTCAAACATCCGAAAGCAGACCATTAAAATTACATATACTAATGTAAAATTTACAAGGGCTGGCGGTCTGGACCACTGTACTAAATTTAATTAATCCCCACTACACCATAAGTAATCCGCTGCATAAATCGTACCTCCCGCAGTGCCATTTAGGCATTTCATTATGACCGGAAT
Organism: Protaetia brevitarsis; assembly: GCA_004143645.1. NCBI lineage: Eukaryota > Metazoa > Arthropoda > Insecta > Coleoptera > Scarabaeidae > Protaetia > Protaetia brevitarsis. The sequence goes on from RXPK01003292.1 coordinate 27,607, forward strand.
ATTGTTTCGTAGCACAAACAATATTAACCGCGGTCCGAATTGGGCCAAACTATCGGCGTGCTAAAGATAACCGACCACGAAGATGTCGCATTAATTTGTAAACACGTCTGCGTCGCGTTTGCGGCTGACGGACTGGCGAATCGATATTCGGACGAGACTGTGGTAGACGGGCGATTTCTTAATGTGCGTTTTGCAATTCCTCGTTGGCGGGAATAATTTAATTTGACGACAGTGGGATTTGCGTAAACAATGGACGTGTATCTCAAGATGTGCCGTAATCAGATACGGCTTCTAATTGAAGAGGGTCTCGTAATGTAGTATACTTCCCCTCAAATATCTGGACGAATTATGTCGGCCATTACGAAACACGTATCAATATACAGAGTATTTCACTGGCAGGAGATTCTACTATAACTAGTAAACAGTAACAAATATGAAAAAAGTTTTTATAACGTTTTGCAATTTATCAGCATTTGTATAGACTGTTTCGTAACCTCGATAGAGCCTTCAAGTTCTTTTCTTAAATTTAAGATCCATATTATTATTCCATTTTTAGAAATATTAGTAAATTTTAAGTGAGATTTTAAGTAAGATATAACCGAAATATAGCATACTAAGGTGTAAGCTCGTTCATTTCCACGATATCTTTAATTTTCTATAAGTTATGTCACTTACATTGGCGAGAAAGCCGGTTAGATTAGATTAGATTAGGATTGGGGTGGCCTATGGACTTGTTTCACTACATCTTTACAGACCTATTGTGATCCCCCTTTTTGCTAGACGACGCTTTATAATTTTGCCCACTTAATTAGGCCTATTATTTTTGAGAGCGGTTTCTTTGTGTAGCTACTAGTTGTGAGGTTCTCCACACCCATTACTAGAAACCTTGTCTTCGCCAGGCTTCACATTGGCACAGCACGTGAACTGGTGTTTCTTCCTTCTCTTGGCAGTATCTGCAAGTTGCATCATCTACCAGGCCTATGTTCTACATATGCCTATTTAGTCTACAGTTACCACTCAGCAGATCTACAATCATTTTGATAGCCTTCCTATCTTTATTCAGTAGATCTCTCGTAAATGCAGCCTCTCCCTTTAGAATCTTTGCCTGTCTTTGTCCCGATTTTTTTGCCACCACTCTCTGGACTGATTATGTACTCATTCATATGATGGATTTTTTTAATTTGCGATTTGGTAGTACCGAAAGAAGGGCCAGTTGCAACGAATGACCTTGACGAACCGCGCCTGGCCAGCGCGTCCACCGCCTCATTTCCTCTCACGCCCGAGTGGCTAGGAACCCAGGCCAAGGTTAATTTCCTTTGGGTGCCCACCTCATTTAAAGCCGGTGGTAATTTGATTACCACTTGGAATAAGTGAACCAAGTTTTAAAATGTCTTAGTACAGATCTACTTACACTTTCAGATGTGCTTATACCTTAAGTTTAATACACTTACTTAACAAAGTCTTGCCGCTTCTGTTGGATACATACCAGAATCGTTTGGTTTGGGTCGTACAGACTCTCGAGAAGTTAAAAAAGGTTTCATTGTTAGTCTAAACAATACAAAGGAACTGGCTCAGACGGTATTTCCGTAACGCTGCTTCAACATTTTTGTCTGCGCGAAATTTGAGGGCATGGTATCCGAAAGATGCAGGTCGCGCTCAGACTCATAGAGAGATGGTGTATAAGAGAGAGTCTTAACGTCAATTCTAACAAAACGACTATGGTTCCGTTCACATGGAGGAGGAAGCTTCCCAAACTCTAGCGTGCCACTATATTCGTCTCTAAAACACCCACATCAACTGATGTCAAATATCTGGGTGTTGTCTTGGACGCCAGACTGCTGTACAAATCACACCTAGAACATGTGACGAATAAAACCATAAGGAACTTCTGGGCCCGTAGAGGTATGTTCGGTAAAACGTGAGGCTTAAAGCCTAATGGTACACTGGATGTACATGAAAATTATAGTACTTTCTGTAACTTACGCCTCCCTAGTCTGGTGACATTAAGCAAATGTAGGCTATGCTATAAGTGCGCTTAGTAGAGTCCAAAGCATTGCGTGTTTGGGCATCACGCGGCAGAATATATTTTTTATTTGGCAAGAAACTGCATCATATTGAGATAGAAATGCATTAACTTAGACTACTGCGTTTTTACACATATTTGAAAAGGTATAAATGAGAAACATATGACGCCTTTATATGCTCACGATGCATCAAATGGTACACTGATGGCTCCAAAACGCAGAAGGAACTGAATAAGGAATATACGCGCCTAGAACTACATATTTCGAAAGCTTGAGAAAATACCCAGTATATTTCAGGCGGAAATACACGCTATTGGAAGATGTGTTCAGTTCAAATGGATAGGAACTATCGGAAACAAGAGATTATCATACAATGCTGATAGTCAAGCAGCCATCAAGCGCTGAGCTCCACATGAATCAGCTTCAAATGGTCGGCGAAATGCCTAGGAACTAAATGAGCTAGGCAAAAGAAAATAAAGTAACCCCTGTGGGTTCCGGGTCACACAGAAGGGAAGAAGGAAACGAAATAACGGATACACTCGCGAAAAAAAGGGCTGGAATGCCTTTCATAAGGCCTGAACGCCTTTGCGGGTTAAGTAGCAGTACATACTGAACGAAATTAAAATAGAAATGGCCAGCAGAGAAAATCCAGTTTTACTGGGAAAATCTCCAGGGAATGACGCAGAGTAAAATTCTTCTGGGAACTTATAACAGAGAGGTTAACAGATGCATCAACCTGATAAGAACAATGTTCGCGATATTACAGGAATGCTTTCAGGCCATTGTAGACTGAAAGGATACCTGAGTAAGCTGGATTGGAAAAAGATCCTGAATGCAGATTTGGTGGGAAACAGGATGAAACACCCTCCACCTCCTCTCAAACTGCGTATCACTGTGCAACCGAGGCATTGTACCGGGGAGCATGCGAATCGAGAAGGAGACTTACTAGATGGGGCCCTCTGACATCCTACACTTTTTTAAAAGGAATAGGATTGGAAGCCCAACTGTAAAAGCAGCAAGAATGGGGGACACAATAGATCCTTTAGGTCGCAGTGTAACACCACCCTTCATCTACATACATACATACATGCTCACGATACATCCTTTGTGGTGCGATGCGATAGATCCTGTAAATTGGATAATGTTAGGGAAAACACATTAACTGCAGCAAAGACATGGTGCGAATCAAACAAACTGAAAATAAATGAGAACAAAACGCAGATACTTGCCTTTTCGCCGAATACTAGAAATCAAGTGGTGAATTTCCTTGGAGTAACCATGGGTGGTGCACTGTTGAAAATTTTAACACTTTTTTGACTAATTTAATAGTCAGGAGATGTCCACACTGTTTTCGTGTCATTTTGTCGAGAACTATAGAAGTTTAAATTTGACGAACAAAGATAGTCAAGTATTGTCTATTGCTAACGGGTTATTTTGTCCAACTAACACGTGGAATTATGATATACTTCTAGTCACACTTTATTTGATCTAGACTAGATAAATTTACTAGCTGTTTAACTAAATGAATGCGATCTATTGGATGATTTAACACCGTTTTCTAAACACAACGTCTTTTTAATATGGAACTCCTATTTCTTAGTGCTATAATATCCTCTCTTTAAGACGTTTTCTCAATTATAAATATACAGAACCACTCAGTCAAAAGTTTTGGTTTCAACTAAACGTACTAATTTCAAAATGATTTTTTGAGAACCATTATAAAATTAAGTGAATGTTTATGCTATTTGATTCAAATCTGAACTAATTACGTAAATAGTTGTCCAATACATCTTTAAGATGTTGAATTTTTTAAACCCACTGGATTTAACGTTTAATAACACAGGTTACACTTTGCAGGTCAGTCACATTGGTGGTTTTTTTGATATGTTAATACGCAGAAACAAACTCGAAAACAGATACACGTGCAATGCAGGTGGTGCGTATAATGCAATACCGTATTAGATTAGGTGGGGTTTCTATATTTCTATCCGAGGGAAAAATTCTGATTGGTTGATGCTTCTGAATGTCTAGAGAAAATAGTAAATCCTCATATCTGAAAAAAGAATTCACACCAAATTCTAGTAATTTCTGTTAAATTTCTACTAAACACATGTAGTCAATTCGTCTGGCAAAGTTTGTAAAAATCAACACTAAAATATTTGACTAGCGCAAAATTAACGCCAACACCGTAATATTTTCAACAGTTTGGTTTAAAGTGGTCGGAATATATATCTTCGCTTTCTTTAAAATTAAGCACGGCAATATTTACAATCAGACGGATCAAACACCTAGTTACCCACGAAGCTGCAAAGTTAGCATATTATGCAAACTTCCATAGCGCAGCCACTTATGGAATAATGATTTGGGGTACATCCGTGGAATTGGATAAAATCTTAATTCTACAAAAACGTGCATTACGAACATTGTGCGGATGATGGGTTAAGAAAGTTGCCGAGAAGTATTTGTTTAAGGAAAGATAATGACAGTGGTGAATGTTTATATATTAAACTGCATTAACTATGTTCACCAGAACAAACAAAAATTTGCGAAGAATTCTGACTATCACGCGTACTCAACTAGAAACAAAGACGAACTAGCCATTCCACATCATAGGCTCACACAAACTCAGCAGTCTGTGTATTATTGTGCGTGAAATTGTACAATAAACTGCCCGATCAATTATAAAAGTTTAATGCAAACAGGTTTCATAAGAAACTAAAAGCTAGTTTGCTTAAAGAACCTTTTTATAATGTTACTGAATTTCTAACACATGACTGTTCCCATCAGTGATGCTTGTAGACTTTACTTTTTATTTATACAATGTATTCTATATGTGTTTTTACTGTTTTATACTTTTTTTTAGTGACATGTTACGTCTATGTAATGAAATAAATACTACTATTACTACCTAATATTTTAAGTCATACAAAGTACGTAATAATGTTATTGGCATTATGAAAAAAAATCAATTTTATACAAGGAAATTTAATTTTGCACACGTTTTAATGTCGGAAGAATTGTGCGACAGTTTAACACTGCACATTCAGTAATATCCAAGTTTGTTTGAAAATTTACCTACAGATTTGTTTTATATGTATTTCATTTCAATAACGAATGGCTAAGTTTTCTAAAATAAAATCAAAAAAGAAAGAAGCAAAAATCATAAGGAAACAAATGTCCCTGTTAAATATATCTGAAGAACGTAGGTATCGTAAGCAATGAAGCACTGTAGCTTCTATTTCGGTTGGTGTAGAATTGTACATCAGGATGTTATTAGAAGATATCTGCAAAAAACGATATTTTATTCCGGTTTACAGTATGTTATTTGGGAGTGTCGATCTTGGTTGGCACATAAGCCACTCCCCCGAAGGGTGAAGGTTTCATTTCTGTTGGGGTACGATATTACTTTTGCAATAAATAGTAGAGACATTCGGAAAAAAAGCATATCGATATTTTATCAGGGGTGACTTTTTTTTCAAATGTATACCTATTTCATATGAAGGGTCATAAGAGAGGTTTTATTGCCCGTGTAGGAGAAATAATAAGTGAGGAATTTGTCAAGAACTACTGGCACGGTTGTTTAAGCAGGAACTTTTAAAAAATGAGTTAAAGCGAGATAAAAAGAACAATAGGAGAGACATTACGAATTAAGTTAAAGGTTGAGCGAGCACTGCGAGATGTACTGGTAATTAACACACGAGATACAAATAAACTTCTGTCTCGTAGAGTTTTTAATCTTCACATTATGTACATTTCATTAACTACGCTAACATCATTAGGTGTACAAGTGTGTTGTCAGAATACCAAATATGTGTATATAGCGTGTTAGGCAAACATGCTGCAAAAATTCGAAGATACAAAGCGAACAAGATTTGCGACAGTAACAACATTTTATTATCAAAAAGTACATGTAAAGTTGCTCAATCTACAATAAATGTTCGATATGGCTTCCTCCAACCTGGATACAAGCATTCAATCCTCTCGTCATTGACTGTCGAACTCTTTCAAACACACCAGGGTCGTTTCTAATTGAGTTACACCCAGCAATTATCCGATTTTGCAAAATCGTCCAAATTCTCCACTGGAGTAGCGTAAAGTATTGACTTCAGAGATCCCCAGAAGAAATAATCAAGGATCTAGAGGGTTTAAGTCTAGAGATCGATCAGGCCATGCGCGCCTTGACCAATCCAGCGATCTCCGTATGTTGCTGTTAAAAAATTACGAGCAACTAAACTGAAATGTGGTGGTGCACCGTCAATTAGAGATACTCACCTACAATTCCAACCCAAACATTCAACGAGAACTGATGTTGAAAACGATCTTAAAATACCTCATGCGGATTTTCATCTGCCCACACATGGTTACTATGAAAATTCCTTATTGCATTTCTTAAGAAACTGGCTTCATCGGTAAAAAGAATCTGTGTCAGGAATAGAGAGATGCGAACTAATGTTTGCAATATCCATTCACATAATGTAATACGTGGAGGAAAATCAGCAGGTAGTAGTGCCTGAACGCGTTGAATGTGGTATGGATAGAACAAATTGTCCTTAAGAATTTTCCAAAATGTCCAATGACTTACATTCAAAGTATTTGCAATTTTTTCGCGTAGAACTACCAGGATCTTCTTCTATCATGTCCAGCATATTCTGTTCCAATTGTACCGTTCTTGCAGTCATTGATCTTCCTGGCCCTCTACTTCGTTTCATTGAGCCTGTTTCACGAAGACTCGAAGAATGTTTTCGAAGATTTTTCGGTTGGGGACATTATGGGCAGGAAATCGTTCAATGTACAATCGCCTAGCTTCTAGTGAGTTGCCATCAGCAACTCCATACATGAAATATATGTCAGTCATCTCGGCGTTCGTATACACCGTGACAGAGGATTTCACTGACTATTAAAGACACGTCAAACAGCCAAACATCACTCAATCTAAACAAATGTGACCGATGAGATAATATATATATATATAATAATTTCAACGAATATCGAATATGGTTATCGCAAATTTTGTTTGTCCTGTATCTTCGAACACAATGGGATTTTCCATAAATCGTCATAGGACAAAATATTCTTAGAATAACCCCTTGAATTTTTGCCGCATGTTTACCTAATATATATAATAATAAGTATATCCTAGGTTACAAAATCAAGCTTCAGGGCTATTATCTTCAATAAATTCTAAATATTTATAATTAAGTAGTGTTAAATCTATATCAAGTAAGCTATTACTATGTTTTTTCATATAAATAATTTCCCACATATTAAGATTTTTAAAATTTGAAGACTTAATTACATCTGAAACATTAATGAAAAGTGTGTCGTGTATTAACAAAATGATATGCTAAGGGATTTATCAGCATTATGATTCTTAACATGATATAAATGTTCTTTAAATCTAATTTCCGCATTCCTATTTGTTTGACCTAGGTATACTTTATTACAAACACTACATTTGATCTTATAAATCCCAACATTTTAATTTGTTTCTTAAAGTATTAGAATTTTTAAAAACCGGACTAAGGTTGTATTTTTTTATACAAGTTTAATATCTGGTTAAACTGTGATTTATTAAATTAAATCTGCAAAATTTTTCTCTACTAGTTTCACTGGAATAAGTGTATTTATATTTCTTAATGACCTCTTATTTTCTAACTTCTTTTTAATCTTATCTACCACACTTTTCTTATAACCATTAATTTCTGCTACATGGCATATATATTTCTTTAACTCTTTTTTAAAATTATCTTCAGTAAGCGGTATATTCAATGCAGATTTAATACTCCTTAATTATAAATATTTAGAATTTATTGAGGATAATAGTTCTGAGCTTGATTTTGTAACCTAGGATATACTTATTATATACATATATTTAGTATTCTGACAATATACTTGTACACCTGATGATGTTAGAGCAGCTAATGAAACATACATAGTGTGAAGACTAAAAACTGTTGCGAGGCAGAAGTATTTGTATTTCGTGTGTTAGTTAGGGGAGATATTATTAACACACACGCACAAATTTTGAAATATCAACCGTAGTAATGTGATCTTATTTGTGTTTGACACGAATAGCACCTGAAGTTGTAATTTTCGCCACAATTTCCTCTTCTCTAGTAGTTTGAGATCATGGTGGATAAAAAAAAATATTTGGGTAAAACAGCAGCTGGTTAATTCAACTTAAAGCATTCATTAAAACGCCATTTAAACCCGAATTTACGTAGATGGTTTTCAAATGAGCACCTTTTTTGCCCGTTTCCTGAAAGTTATTTCACCAACCCCATTGTTCTGTTCATTTTGATGTATATGCACTAAAAGCATATCACACGACATTGGGAACTCGCTAGACTCACATTGCGCTCCATCTGTTTACATTCAATTTAGAGGACGTAATGCCTTCAAAATACGGCTCCCCTACGTAAACAGAAAGATCATAAATACGTATTCCGAAAAAATATTATCGAGAATGGAAAGCGAATGCTCTGGACGACAAATAGATTTATTTGTTTTCGCCAGAAAAAATACACTTAATTTGGTCGAAAAAGTAGAATTTGTACTGGAAAAAATGGCGGCCACTTTTTAATAAGAACATTGTCATATGTCGAAAAATTTATTTCATCTCTTTGGCAATAATTTCCGGTGAAGTTTGAAATCAACTATTCCTTGCCTTAGTTAGTTTACACCCTGTATTTTATCGTAATATACGCCAAAGTACTCCATAAGAAATAATGCAGTGGATTTAAACAGGAAAAACGTGGTGGCCGCTTTACGTTTCCATGGATACCAATCCATTTTGAAGAATGTCTACTTAATTTTTTTTTTTTGACATTGCAGGGCTTTGTAGTGTCTACAACTGTTTTGTATAAAACAGCATAACTGCCGATGTACTGTCATCAATGGAACTATATCAGTTACGTATTTAAAAATATTAACGTATTTAAATTATAATCAATAAATTTTATTCCTGTTTTGCAATTACCCAACAAAGAGAACCAAATAATTGAAAAAAGTTAAGGTCTGGTGTGCAGTTTCTTATCGTTGTGATGTTATTGACCCACGTTTTACTTAGGGAAGACTTATTTACCACACATATTTAAATATTTTGAATTGATTTATAAACAAACTCATCAAATCATAAGAAAAAACGTTTTTCTTCATATTTTTATATTCACACGAGTTTTTCTATCGAGTTAGAGACTTTGTGAATGGCTGAATGCCCATTTTAAGAAAAATAGATAGACAATGATCAAATTTTGTGGCCGCTCAGATCTCCTGATCTAACAATCACGGATTTTTCATTTTAGGACCGAACAAAACATATATTATAATATTCAAATAGGATTCCAAATTATGTAGAGTATTGAAGAATCGTATTAAAGATGCTATAAATTCAATTTCATTGGTGAAAGCGTCGGGTAGCTCAGAGGTAATACTTATATAATAACTGTACCTACTTTGGGTTGCAGGGGCAGGAATCAACCAAAGACCAATACACTTAAGTTCTTTATTGACCGTCTCGTCGCTACACGAGAAGTCCCGCGTCGAGACCGGACACTCAATATATATGTAGTATCTATCCCCACTCAATCAGTCCGATTTGTGGCAATATTTATCTAGCAAGTAATAGATAAATATTTGTTAACTATGTCTGCGATGTGGAAAACTTATATCGACTATGGAAAGTTAGCAGTGAACTAGGAGAATCGCCATCTTCACGGCAATTTCTGTACTTACAGCAATATGTTTAACGTATTTGCTACTATAGGCCATAAAACTTTGCTGTTATACACACAAAAAAATCTATTATCAATCTGAATATTTTTATTTATTCAAAAATCGAAACTTAATATATATTTAAATGAAGTAAATCTTGTTGGTTAGAACATAAGAGTAAATTCTCTGCAAACACAATATACTCTTAGAACAAATAGTATAAATATTTGCATTGAAGTATACTTCCTCCAAATGAACATTGGTATTGTTGTAAGGAATAAATCTATGCAATCATAGTGAGAAAGTCTGTAGATTCAAAATAAAATCCCTTATACGTTTGGTATAATGAAATACTGTATAAAATTATTAAATGTTTTGTACTGAAAACATGAAATATTAAATTGAAATTACTATAATATTGAAACATTTGAAACGAATTTTACCCCACCATTTATTGCACTAAACCTTATCTGTCATTGGTTCCCTCTTTTTAGAGGGGTGTGGGGTTTTGCATATACATACGCTTTACTTGCGTCACTTTTTGATTGACTAGCGAACAGTGTTGTTGGTTGTGAGTGTAAGTAAATCTAAATGGATGCCCCAGCCGTTTCACAGCTACTTAGAGAATGGGGTGGAATGGAGCTGATGCACAGATGCTACCATTAAGATATTCGAAGGTAAATACGTACGTGTTATCGAATATTAAACGATTACTGGTTTAAAAAACTTTGAAATATTATTTAGAGTCAGCGCCATTGTGTCGAGAATATATGAACATGGTAGGTGTGTACATTAACAAACATATGTAGGTATTTACTAGTTATTAGTTTTCAGTAGGCAATACCAGCAAATTATTGCACTGATTGAACGCCGACTAGATACCAGGCCCAGGCATTGAGTGGGAAGTATCCCGAGAAAACCGATCGCAACGACGGATACGCATAACATATATACATATCCCGTGCGCACTCCTGAAGTACCCCAATTCGCTATCTTCTCCCAAACATTGTAAAACTATAAAGTAGGACAGTAAATTTATTTAATTACATATTATTTCTTTATTTATTAATTTTCCCCTACCGAGGCTTTTTGGTGTTACAGATACAAAATTAGTAGGTAATTATTACCCTTGAATAGTAGAAATGCTTAGATTAAGCAGGTAAGTATTATCAGTTCAATATACCTATATTTTGGAACCAAATAATGGCAATACTTCAAATAATACTTTTATATACTTCTATCAAATGTACATAAATTATTAAGGCATAAATATCATAGTTTCCAGTTGAGAAAATCTATTTACTCAAATCTAAAATAATTATTCTTGTGGTGAAAATATTATATGTTCATAATGATTTTAGTATATTGATTACATTTGAACTAAAAATTGTTTCGTTTAACAAATTCATGGGTTTGAAAAACTGAACAAATTTTTATTCTCAATATAAATACATCATCTTCTTGCTTATATAGGAAGTTATGTTATATTCAATGTGATGCACTTATATTCAAATTGAGTAATTATTTTTTTGTGTGTACGCTTAGAACTTCATGACATGATGACTTACAGTTTTGTAATACAATATTGACGTAAATCTACTACTACTACTTTATCTGTAACTGTACTGACTTTGTATAAAATAAATGGTTACTTTCAGAAAATCGTAAGTGTTTGATATCATATAACAAAAAAAAAAAATTGCTGTCAAGATAATTTATTTCAATAAAAGATATTATTTTTAACTGTAATTTTCTAAATTGTAAGAAATACTAAACTTTTCCTGAGAGATATTAATATTTTTCTTAGTAATATTACAATGTTAAAGATTTTTTTCTAAGAAACCGAAATTTTTCCATTAATATTCATGTAAAACATTTTGTACATTTATCCCCATTGAATGCGGAAAATTATCCAAAACAGTGATTTTTACTAAGAAAAAGTACCTAAAATTTTTAGTGGATGGGTGAGTTTTTAACAGACAGCGCTAAAGTAATTCCAACGTGCATGCAAGTTGTTTCGGATATTCCGTATTCAAATTGTAGCAGAGTGCGTGACAGACTTTGAAGCATTAAAAGAACACCAACAGATTTTCTAATATGAATTAATACCACCTACTAGTAATCAGTATAATAGTTTTAAAGTAACAAGAAAACAGAATCACGTATGGTCGAACACCATGTCATGTCTGCCTACGTCTGACTTGAACCAGAACATTTTAAGTTAACGCGCCTTGCTTATTTCTTTATTACTTGAAAATTATTATATTTATGACTGTACTTCTTGCTAAAACCATCACTGGGCTGGTAACTGGACACTGTCTCCTGAAAAAGCATCTATATACACAAGCCGAGTAAGCAAACCGTGGTGCAGAAGATGCGAACTACAGGAGGAAACGAGATTACATGTAATTGCACATGTGAGGAATTGAAGGTATTCGGGCAGAAATATTTCGGGAGAGATCTATTGGAGCCCTCGATGGTTCTTAAGTTTCCACTGGGCAAGCTACTGGGCTTTATAGAGAGTGGAAATAAGAGACTTAAAAGGAATGGTAGAATGAGCAACTAACTCAAGTGCCCGGAGTTTAGGTGCCCACCCTAACTTAATGAATGAATGAATGACTGTAATTCTTCAAATCTGTAGAAATTTTAAGTTTTTCCTAGGATATATTAATATTTTTCTTGGAAATATTAGAACGATAGAGATTTTTTTCTCAGAAACCGAAATTTTCTAACATTTCGACATTTTGCTTAAGTTCCTGTACATTTACCCCCATTCAGTGCGGAAACTTATAAAAAAAGGGATTTTTACCAAGAAAAATTATCAAAATGTGTGTATGATTGGTTTTATTTCTTTCTTTTTGTGACAACATAGAGCACCATCGCCTGTTTCGAATTTGTTGAAAACATTAAGAATAATTTTCACACAAATATCTGCCTTTCAGGAGTCCTTTATATGGATTATAGGTAAAACGTTATACTGGGAAATACGATTTAGAGAAATAAACGTTTTTATTATAGTGTACATGTGTGTGCTTATTTTATAGTTTTATAGTAGAATAAAAAAAGTCATTTTTTTTGTACAGAAAATGTAACTACCTAGTTTCACCACTGATTCCTGTAATAATTATTTCTTCCTCGCTATCACACCAAAAAGAAAAAGTTAATGAGTATCTATAGATAGGTATGTTATGTATATTGACTACTATGTTTCGTGTATCTTCAATCATATTTTATTCGTGGCATTTACAGCTGTAAAAGGTCATGAGTTAAAAAATACAAACAACATATTTTACTAAATACCTGACAATCATTATCATAAAGATTGTGTAGACCATCAATAATTATATATATTATTTATAATGTCCATTGGTAAATTAAATTATAGATCCATTGGTCATTTTAGCCGTTTCTCCAGTATCTGTTTTGATAAATTGCTTCTTTTCTAAAGCTGCCTGTTTTCTTGCTTTTTTTTATTATTATAGAATCGTTTAAGAACATTCGCGGACTGTTTGAAGCGGTGCTAATAAGGGAACCTCGCGAACTGTAAATCGCAGATTTTAATGAAACTTTGTCAGTTTGTAGGCTCCATGGAGTGTTACTCAAGGACGCTTTTCATTGCTGCGGAACTTCAACTTTAGGGGGTGCAATTCACCCTTGCAATTTGTCCCAAATTTGGTTTTTTTCTGAATAACTTTTAAACAGTAATAGAAAAAAAGTTTCAATGGCGGACTTGTACAGTTTAGTCAGCTCTTTCGATTGTATGTAAGATTATATTATCCCTATTCCTAAAGTTGAAGTTCCGCAGCAATGGAAAGCGTCCTTGAGTAATACTCTATGGAGTCTACAAACTGACGTTGACGAAGTTTCATTAAAATCTGCGATTTACAGTTCGCGAGGTTCCCTTGTAAGTTTATTTTCAATAACCACTAGTCCAGTTTCTTTGTTCTCTAATATATCTTCATACTTTTCTAATATTCAGAAATGCCTGTTTCGTTTAGTGAAGTTCACTGATCTTATTCGCTTATCATCAATTAATTTGCTGGTATGAAACCAATAGCAAAGACAACAATGATAATAACTACAACTATTTCGAAATCGTGCGCCTGCGCGCAAGGCACACACATTCACATTTAATTTATAATGAAACCTAATTTTTTGCTTAGCTAATCAAATAGTTAATCATAGGCAGTGCAAACGGCTGTATGTAACAAAAAATAATTAATAATGAAATGTAAGAATAAAAGAACTGGTATAATTATTTTATTTGCTAATGCATTGGCAATTTTTATTTTGAAGCCACAAACAGGAAAAAAAAGTAGGTGTCATGAAAAAAAATTGTTGTACACATAGTAAAGAAAATTAGCGTCGTTAAGCTACTGAACGATTAGGTTGCATGTTGAGGAATATCATGCAGTTTATCTTTACTTGGTAAATTTACACCGAGAATTCTAACCCTGTAATAATAAATGCCGAGTCAGTGTTTTCCGACTTGAACTGCGTGCTGCACAATAACGCAACATAAGCATACATTATACGGCCTGACAGTTATTTACTCCCAAATCTATTTCGTTATGTGACTTTCGGTCTAAATATTTTTAGAACGCCAACGTAATTATCACGTGAGTATTAGATTTGATGATTTAATCTATCAAGAATACCTTTATTATAGGGCAAGCAAAAAATATACAAAAAACCATTGCTAAATGCAATAATATGCTGTTGGATTTAACGAAGGCAGTTAAAGGATAAAGCAATCCCTTTACCATACGCCCCTCCTCATTATTCTAGTAACTTTTCGAAATTATAGAATATTTTTAATAGTGAGTTTAGTATGGACAAATAGCAATCTTATTTTGATAAATAATAATAACAAAACGTCATTTAAGTTATCACCATCCTTTAAAGATCCGGTTTAGATTAAAATGCTACCAATATTTTTAAATAAATTACAGAAATTTGTATGGTAAGAAAGAAATGACTGCGGTTAGTTAGTATACAGAAACGTAGGCCTTAAGATAAGGAGGTTATTCAACAACAGACTCAAAAATATACGGAAAATTGTTTCTCTCTACCGATAAGTTTTGGTATTAGCTTTGAACACAAAATTCCAGATATTTAAAGTCTTTTCGGATACATTGTTATTTGTACTTTCCATGTTAATAATATTGTCACACTGCGTTGGTGTAAAACTCTCACTGTGACTATTTGAACAAAGTGAGAATTTGCTTTAACCTTATTATTGCGTAAATTATTGTGATGAATAAGGATAATGCATTATATAATAAAAGTACATAAGTTCCTGTATGTACTTTTATTAAACTTACTTTAAAAAATCATTATTTATGAAAGAAGGAAAATCTGAATTTTGTAGCGACAGGGGGACAGAATTATAATTAAAATTAAGAAACGAATGAAAAGATGTGTTCCTTTTCTTTTGCTTTTCTTTCGATTTATATTAGCTATTGAGAAATGTTAGCTTATTAGTGATTGCAACTGGGAATTGCTAGCATTTTCAACAAACAGCTTTTCATGGTATATATTTTATTTTTTAGGTAAGAAGTTCTTCCCCATAACCTTCCTTGGAAGCATTCTATGGATAGCTGCCTACTCGTACCTGATGGTATGGTGGGCCAATATGGTGGGCGAGACGGTGCTGATTCCTCCAGAAGTGATGGGTCTAACCTTCCTGGCCGCGGGTACATCAATTCCAGATCTCATCACCTCAGTGATCGTCGCCAGGAAGGGCTTCGGAGACATGGCCGTCTCCTCTTCCGTCGGAAGTAACATCTTCGATGTCACCGTCGGGTAAGTTCTAAATTTCTGAAACAAAAAAATCTTTAAACATATGCACTTTGCCTCGGTGGCCGACATAAGTATATATTGTAAATAGTTGTTACTACAAAGGGTGCTCGCAGTTTTCAGGAAAACAGCTCTTTTTCATATTAAACACCATCTTTCTTGTCTTGCGAATAGTGTTCTTGCAGTCTTCTTCTGTGCTATGGTCTTTTTTTCTTCTCTGTGGTTTCTGTAGACCTAGCAGTTGACATTATTTGCAGATTCTGCCAAGAGAAAAAAATCCCAGTTTGCTTGCTGTGCCACTGCGAAGGCCTGGCGAGGACAGGGTTCCTACATAAAGGAGCCGCTCTCAAAGATAATAGGTCTAATTAAAAAGGACAAAGATCACAGTAGATCTAAACTTGTGTTATTTGACATAACAATGAGGAGTAAAAAGAAAAAAAATTGATATAATAGCTGCTGCTGATTAATGAAAGATAATAAGCATTTTGTGTAACTGTTTTACCAAAAAACAATGTCACAAAGTTCCACTTTGTAAATCTGTTTGTGGTGACATTTTATGTGAGGTTGGTAGTGCAACTCGTTGTTTAACATTTCACATTTGACACTTTTATATAGGATTTTGCATGGAATTGTTCACAAGGATTGTGTCATACAAATGGAAATATTGAGATTCCCTGAATGGATAAGAAAGCCCATTTTAAATAATAAAAAACCGTAAATTAATAAGAAATAAAAAAATAGTATAAAAACACGTGTTACAATGATTCTTGAGACTCGTTGTTGACTTGTACATTGTAACACGTATGTTTCATACTATTTTTTTCTAATTTTAACATTAATCGCCCCTTGCCTACTTCAGATATTCTATTAAAAGTACCTACTTTATAAACCTATTAGCTTTCGTTTAGATATAACACGGGCAACCCATATTGCATTAAAGTTAGTCATAGGCATGATATCCGCTACCTTTCTTACACGCCTTACTAACGAAACTAAAATCAGATCTAACCAAAATACCAACCATGAAGAATAACGTGCCAATTTCATATCTGAAGTTCTGAAGATATACCAAACAATTTCGATTTATTCTGCATGTGATTTCCTCTTCAGTAATTGATAGGTTACTTTTAACGCAGTTCAGATTCTGTTAATTTTCAGTCAATGTTTAATTAACATTTAGATTACGATAAAACTTTCTAAAGTAAGCAAAACTTTTTATGAGGAAGCCTTTTTCTGCAAAAATTAAAACTAAATAATTTATAGGTGTAACAATAACAAATAATATACTTACCTGCACCATGTAATACTACCTCCGAAGATACTTTGCCCTTCATCGGCTCTTAGCGAACAAACTTGAGGTTAAGGAATTTTTACAAGACGTAAGCTGACGTAGTAAATTAATTAACTTATTGTGCACTCGTGGAATTTAACTTATTACACGATTATATAATTTTGACTACTTACAACATAGTTTTCTCCGCATACGACTTCTATTGCAACTGTGAGTTTTTGATCAATGTCTTCTTGTTCTATTGCCATCCAAAGGGGAAGTTCGATAGATAAATAGATGCTTTATTGTGTTGCGAATATAATAAATTGGATACAATATGTCAGGTTGTAATACTAATTAGGCTCACATATACATTATAAAATCACGATCTGCTTCACTCGTGATAGAAAGGAATTCATAAATAGAATACACACAACTATCCAACAAGATTTTTTTAAACTTTATGTTTAAATTTCTTAAAGTTAGCCTCATATTTCCGAAGACAAGGCCTTTCTAGTCATAGCCATTTGATTTGCCGGCATAATATAATCATTTTGCTCCTGGTATTGTAGGAATGAGTATAGCAGTTTCTTTCAAAACTGTCCCTAATAAAGCACATCTAGAATATACGGGAAGCGGTACTGAACCGTCTAAACAGTGGACGACAGGACTCCCTTCCACCAACACCAGCAATGCACCTTACTACACGCTTTTGTGCTACGAATACAGTATTAGAGGATATTGAGATGCCCCTGAACGCAACACCATACAATAAATGTGAATGCACCTCACTATAATAAAAAGAAAGCAAATAATTTTCTGTTAGAATAGTTTTTAGATTGCGTATTAAAAAACAGGTACTATTTAATTTACTGTTGTAAATAATTGCAATGATTCTCCTAATCTAACTGTTCATCCACTAGAACCCTTAAAAACTTAGTAGTGACCTTCACTTTACCTATTTCTAATCTATTACGCGAGCGAAATAGAATTGAATTAGTCTTGATAACATTGAGATAAAGACTATTACTAGAAAACCAAGTGATTAATTCTTTTAATACTCCGCTACCACCGAGGGTGTGTCATCCGCATACAGATACAACGAATTATTAAGAAAACCAACAATATCATCGATAAATAGAAGGAAAAGAATCGGTTCAAGCACAAAACCCTGTGGAACATCCACAGCTACAGCAATATTGTTCCCTTCTAATAGTACTAGTGGATTTATAGGTAATTTTAACAAATTGTGTGCGATTGCTTAAATATAACAAACCAATCGGCAATAACTCCCGCACCCCATACTTTTCTAATTTTGCTGACAGTAGATCATGGTTAACACAATCAAAAGCGCGTGACAAATCGAAAAAATACCTGCAACGCAATTACCTCTGTCAATCGCACGTACCACATCATCTATGAAAGAATGTATTGCTGTAATGGTTGAACAGTTACCTCTAAAACCATACTGTTCATCATGAATAATATTATTTAACCGCAAATATTTTCAAGCCGTGAAAGGATGGCATATACCAAAATTTTCGAGGAACACAATGTCAAAGAAATTGGACGGTAATTTTTAAAAATACTCTCTTCAAAGGCCCGTTAACTAATTGACTAGTGGTTAAAGGATCAATTACTATCGGAAAAACTCTTTTTATAAGTGACAGACGAAATACTATCAGGTCCGGAACTATATTTATTCTTTAATGAAGCACAAACATCTAACAGTTCACCTTCAGTGTACGGGAAAGCACACATGCTATTGTTAACATATTTTATGTACCCTAACGTGAGTTGTGATGAAATAGCAATTTTGGAAACAACATTCATAGACTCACTAATAAAAAATTTGTTAAAATTTTCAGCAATTAAGGTAGGAACCGAAATCATGGTGTTATTAATTTCTATACTAATATTGTCTTCGTTTTTATATTTATTCGAAAGTGTATTTCTAATCGACCATGCTGCCTTAGTTTTATTAGCTGAGTTCATAATTTTTTTTTTGATAGTGAGATTTCCTTGTTTGACTATTAATAAATTGTGTTCACGCTTAGCATTAATATAATGATCTCTAAGTATTGGATATTTTGACTGTAGATAACACAAATCTTTCAATTTAGAGCTTGAATATTTAATTTCATTTGTTATCCAATCCTTTCTATGGCCTCAAAATTGGATTCTGAGCATCTCTTTTAAATATATTTTTGGATACCAGCTAGCCTTACTTACTACTAGGCGAAAAGTAAGCTCGCCGATGCATCGTAAATTTTTTAAATTTATCACCATACTAGTCAGGTGATAATTTTTAGGGTTGTTAGACAGGCAGAACCTATCTCCACAAGGAAAATATCTTATATTTTAACAATAAAAGAAAAAAATATCCATTTGTTGCAACATTTATGCCAGTTATTGTATATACCGGTACTTTAGAATGAATAGAATAGGACCATTAATGTAAATCCCTATTCAAATATTCTGAATTACTGTGCAATAACTATCTTTTTGTCCCTTGATTCCTGGAGAACCTGTATCACCTTTAGTTCCTAGCAATTTAACAAAATAAGTTTTCTCGGCCCAAAATTTATTGTACGTCTAATACCTATTGGTCCTGATGGCCCCTGCACTCCTGGTAACCCAGAGCTTCCTTTAATACCACTTTCGTCTGTTTAGTATTGTGTTAATAAATTCTCACTCCAAAATATTTCTGAACAATTACGTTTGTCTACTTTCATTCCTAATAATCCATCTTCTCCTGGTGATCCTGTTTCACCTTTAATTCCTTGTGGCCCTGCAAAATTCAATTAGTTTCTTGGTTCAAAGTTTCTATATGTATCTAATACCTATTGGTCCTGATGGGCCTTGTAGTCCTGGTAATCCAGAGCTTCCTTTAATACCACTTTCGCCTGTTTAGTATTGCGTTAATAAAATCTCACTCCAAAATATTTCTGAACAATACCTTGGTCTCCTTTCATTCCTAATAATCCATCTTCTCCTGGTGATCCTGTTTTACCTTTAATTCCTTGTGGCCCTGCAAAATTCAATTAGTTTCTTAGTTCAAAGTTTCTATATGTGTCTAATACCTATTGGTCCAGATGGGCCTTGTAGTCCTGGTAATCCAGAGCTTCCTTTAATACCACTTTCGCCTGTTTAGTATTGTGTTAATAAATTCTCACTCCAAAATATTTCTGAACAATACCTTTGTCTCCTTTCATTCCTAATAATCCATCTTCTCCTAGTGATCCTGCTTCACCTTTAATTCCTTGTGGTCCTGCAAAATTCAATTAGTTTCTTAGTTCAAAGTTTCTATATGTATCTAATACCTATTGGTCCTGATGGGCCTTGCAGTCCTGGTAATCCAGAGCTTCCTTTAATACCACTTTCGCCTGTTTAGTATTGCGTTAATGAAATCTCATTTCAAAACATTTCTGAACAATACCTTTATCCCCTTTCATTCCTGATAATCCATTAATTAATTAATCATTAATTAATTAATG
The DNA here is from genome assembly GCA_004143645.1 of Protaetia brevitarsis. Lineage (NCBI taxonomy): Eukaryota > Metazoa > Arthropoda > Insecta > Coleoptera > Scarabaeidae > Protaetia > Protaetia brevitarsis. The sequence continues at coordinate 47,910 of RXPK01003292.1, forward strand.
GATTATCAGGATTCCTCAGTCTGCAAATATCATAAACTGTAAGCAGGCGCGACTGCTGCATGCGGCATCGAGGAGGCTATGATATAGATCGAATTTCTTCGTATAACTTCGTAACTACTTCGTAACATAGCATCTTACACACGCTATCGTACGAACAACTTCGATCATGTCATAGCCTCCTCGATGCACCGGCCGCCGCTGACCGTAAGGTAAATATTGTATTTACCGTGGTTATAAACCTATTTGATTAAAATACGGTGGCGGCGCCGGTTTCAGCACTGTGTATTAAGTATTCATATTTTCTCGGTTTACCCTTTGATTATGAACAAATATATACGTTTTCGTAACTGCGGTTTACCGTAATGTTTGTTTATGTATGAGTTTGTTTCAAAGCATATTTGCAACATTCAAACACGCAGTGTGTGATAAATACTTTGAATGGCTCGCTGGGTAGGAAACTGATTTTATTAAAATTCGTTATTCATGAACCGTATGCGTTTGAAAGCTAATTAATAACTCCAGTAGAATTTAAATAAATCATGACAAATGTTTGCGCTCTGGGTGCATGTTCAAATTTGTGATCAATAAATGGAGCAAACCTAAAAAGTTTTGAACTGTTTAGGTGTTCGAATTGCATCAGAACATTGTTGCTACGGTGTGAGTGTTTACTGCATAAAATTATTATTATAAAAATTATAATTTAGATAAATTTACTTCCTAAGATAAAATTTCCATCATCCAATCTATTCTACTGAGGAATATTAACTGCCTAATTATTTTCTGTCTGATCGTGCCTAGTATGTTAAAGCTTCTTTTGATCAAGAAATGCAGTATTTTTATTCTTCTGTTCTACCGACGTGTTTGGGAGTACCCCAGGGTTCGGTTTTGGGCTCCGTACTGTTTTTACTTTTTATTAAAAAGTGGAATTAATTGTGAATTAATTTTCTTTGTTTTTATATGCCAACGACACTATTGCTGTAGTCTCTAGGGCCGATCCTGCGCAGATTCGTGATCGCGCAAATGTTCTCCTGGTTGAGCTGTATGAATAGTTTCAATGTAAAAGACTGCACATTAATGCTTCAAAACTTTTTTATCTTCTTTCTCACTTCTCAATCAAGGATGATTTTTTCTCGTATTGCCATGTTTAATGTTTATTATTATATACTTTATACAAATTTAAATTGTTAGTATTAATAGTATATACATGTAATTATTTTTTTTCTAATTTGTATTTACTTTTGTACTTATTGTTCTATTTTGCACTTGGTTTATCTGTATTTTGGTGTACTACTACAACTTTCATTTCTCATTACGTCAAGTTTTGACAGCTTTTGCTCCAAATGCACCTTTAATTATATTATCTAAGATGGGTTGAGCGGTTTCAAACACGGAGAAAATTATTCTAATATTAATGCTTATAACGTCTTACTTTCGACAATAAAATGTAAGGTTTTGGATATTTATGAATACGGTTTAAAGATATTCGTCGGCAAAAAAAGCCTTAAGTACACAATGAAATAAAAATGGAAATTAGATCCCTAAAACATTATTTGTGTACATTTCTGATTTATCTACTATACTTTTTGTATTTTTTTGGACAAATATCTATCTATCTCTTATGGTATTTATAAAATATTATGTCGAAAAATTCATATAGATAGCATAGGCTGCTTATATAACACTAAACTGAAGACATTGACATTCTTATACTTTTCTTAAACTTTTATAAACCATCCCCTACAAATTGGGTTTTGTCTTGCAAACGTTGAAATACTTCCAACACGTTAACACGGATGGATAGCCTATTCAATTCTCTTGTAAGACCTAAAATAGTATGCTGCCTCAGTTTGGAATCCATTGTATTTCATTAATAAGGTACGCCTGGAAAATGTTCATAGATTTTTTTAAATATATTTCTTTCCGAACAACTGGTGTTATTCTGAACGTGGTCATTCTCAAGAGCAACTTTCAAATATGTTTAATACCCACTCTCTTATAACTACAAGCACTAAAATTTATATTCGGCATTATTCATGGAAGTATTTATTGCCCCCAAATACTTGAAGAAAGTTTTGTTTCTGGTCCCGAGACGATCGTCCAGATCGTCCAATAGGCTCTTTCCCTACACTACGTACTAATTCATTATTTAGCTCTCCTGTAAGGTTTATACGCGAAACTTATAATAACATTAGCTTTACATGTGATATTTTTTTGTTTTACTGTAGAAGCTTTAGTTCGTGTCTTTTTCAATGAAATGTTATTTATTTTTCCTTTTGCATTTTAGGATCGGATTAAGGCTCTCGTATTGCCATGTTTAATATTGTTATTATATATTCTATATAAATTTAAATTGGTAATTGGTATATGTATGTACTCATTCCTTTTCTTTCTAATTTGTATTTACTTTTGCACTTATTGTTCTATTCTGTACTTGCTTTGTCCTTATTTTGGTGTCAGCACTGTTGGACAAATATACCATTACTATTATTACACCTGGTACCCAATATGTTCCACACAATAAATGAACGCACCTAATGAAGGCAGCATGCAGTGTCTAGTAAAAGGTTGTCGAGCAGGTCTTATAAGGAAACTTGAACTTGTAGAACAAGTATACAACAAACTCGAAGAAGGCAATACATTACAGCACGCTTCTGCAACCACATATGTGCACATCCATTTACTATACATTTTGCAAATACCGCAATTATAAAAACAATACGTATCCTTTTAAAACCAACTCAATCGCTTTTCACTAGCAAAGTATTTAAATACACCCAAATGCTGCGCCAAGTACATTTATCAGATTATTGGCGCTAGCTGTTTCCTTATTATTTTAGGTCAGAACGTTATGTTTTGTTTAATGCTGTGTGCGATTTATGCACTATTTATCGCTAATATTTGATTGTTTTTATAACGTTGCTAATTGAGCAACCTGTCGAAATCCCTTGGTAATGCCGAATATTACCACCAGAGGCAGCATTCACGCTGAACTTTTACTTATTTCGTGTTTTTAATAGTACGGCTTTATTTATATCGTATTTTATTTTTTGAAGAAATGCTTAAAAAATTACTGCCAATTTTAAAATTACATTAAATTTTAAATTTGAAGATATTTGTTTACCGATAACTTATAATTCATTTCAAATGGTTCCTTTAAAAGAAAAAAATTCTTTGTGCACTTTCGCCGTTTTGCACAAAATTAGCTATGTAAACAAATTTGTAGTTAATATATATGTCTCGATATGTGTATATGAATGTGTTTATACATTAGAATTCAGATTTTGGTGCAGACAAACAGGTCGGACAAATCTTGCAGTGAAGATAAGGGTAGGAGACAGGAAATAGAACTCTGCAGCTGCTTGGAGTGCTCGGAGATTACGCTTTTGTCATTCGCCATTCTATGTGTCTCCGTTTATGAGATAAACGTTGAATGACTTTTAACTTACGTACATATGTTAATGTTTGAGAGTGTTCTATGTAAAGGTGCAGAAGCATTATAAGTGTCTGCTTGAATTAAATGGCAACAAGAAATGGAATTTTCGCCAGTGGTGTTCGTCGCTATAATTTAAAAAAGTCCATTTTATTAGAAAAGCATATTTTTTTAGCTGTTAAGAAATGTCATAATTCTGTTTAGCATCACCAGAAACCTCTCTATAAAAACTTTTAAACTAGTACCTTCCAGCGTATTCACACAATAAAATAATAAATTCTTCTCTTATAGCATTTTAGGGATGTTTAAAATTAATTATACAGTTAGTCAATTGGCATCACTCGATTCTAGGAAAGTCATTTCCTTCTTTAGATTCATTCATTTCATTCATACAAATTAGGGTGGGCACTTGATGTCCGGGCACTTGAGCTTGATGCTCATTGTACCATCCCTATTGATTCTCTTATTTCCACTCGAGCAACTTGGTGTGCTCTATAAAGCCCAGTATCTTGCCCAGTGGAAACTTGAGGACCTTCGAGGGCTCCAATAGATCTCTCCCGAAATATTCTGCCTGAGTACCTTTAGTTCTCACATGTGCAGATTACAGTAAACTCGTTTCCTCCTGTAGTTCGCATCTTCTACACCACGGTTCGCTTACACGGCCTGTGTTGTATAGATGCTTTTTCAGAGGACAGTGTCCAGTTACCAACCCAGTAATGGTTTTAACTTCTTTCTTACTGCGCTTGAGTAGGTTATCAGAGAAACTACCATCCCCATCCCCTATCAGCGTTTTGGTATGGAGTTGACCTTCAGTCGACCTCCATTTATTTGTACTTTCTTTATCTAACCAGGTCCAGATCTCCCTTCTTGCGGAATCCTTAGTAATCCCACATACGGGCTCTGGACCCATGAAGTGTCTCCTAGAACCCTCCTTGGCTAGTTCATCGGCTATTATGTTGCCCTTTATATGATCATGTCCCGGCACCCAAATCAGAGACACCGTGTTGTCTCATGCCAGTGCATTGTTTGCAGTCCCTAACTAGTTTTGACCTAGTTACAGGGTTTGAGACTGCCTTAATGACAGCCCGGCTGTCAGTCATTATATTAATTTTCCTCCTCATGCAGCCCCCTTTTGCAATCATTTCTGCACAGGCTGCAAGGGCGAATACCTCTGCCTGGAAGACCGTTGTATGTTTCCCTAGGCTTATGAATATCCTTTGATTAGGACTGGGCCCACAAATACCGGCTCCTCTCCCCTGGCTGGATTTGGATCCATCCGTGTACCAGTTTTCGTTAGCAGTGATCTCACTACGTGCCTGGTCTCTGTTCGGTATGGAGATTTCACCTTTTCAGTGAAGATAATTTTGGGTGCCATGCTGTCCGTGGGCATTTGTAGCAATGGCCCATCCAGCAGCGTGCCCGTGGTATAAGTGTGTCCTCCCACCCTGAAGTTGGGATGCCACAGGTTGTTGGCTTTCAGTCTAAGGATCGCATTCATTGCCTCCGCTCTCACATAGAGTTCCAGCGGGGGGAGGCCCACAATGGTCTCCAGAGAGGCGGTCCCTGTACTGTTAGTTGCACCAGTGATACCCAGCAATGCCTGTCTCTGGACAGCGGTTAGCAGCTTCGCTGCGGAGGACACTTCTGTCCTCCTCCACCAGACTACTGCCCCGTAAGTTATCGCTGGTCTTATCACGGCAGTATATAGCCAATGGATCACCTTCGGCTTTAATCCCCAGGTTTTGCCAGCAACTCTCCTGCAGCGCCAGAATAATTGCGTGGCCCTGGTCGTTGTTTTAACTAAGTGATTTTTGCAGCTCAGTTTCGCATCAAGGGTAACACCCAGATACTTTACTTCCTTGGTTAATTGTAACTCTTGCCCAAACAGTCTAATGCCGCCTAGGTCATTGAGTTTTCTCATGTTGGTGAAGGCAACCAACTTTGTTTTTTGTGGATTAACTGAGAGTCCTTGTGAAAGGCACCATTCCTCCACCATTCGCAGTGCATTACGCATGATGCCCGCCACCACGCCTAGGAACTTCCCCCTAGCTACGATGACAATGTTATCAGCGTACCCCTGCGTCCATATTCCTTTGTCGTTTAATGATCTGACGAGATCATCCACGACCAAGCTCCACAGCAGTGGTGACAGTACTCCCCCTTGAGGACACCTTCTAGTGGTCCTCATGGCGATATTTTTATCTAGCATATTGGCATAGACCACTCTGCCTCTTAGCATGCAGTCAACCCATCTGCTAGTCGTGTGGTCAATGTTCCGTTCCATTAATGATCGGTTGATCGAGGGCGTTGATGTGTTATCAAAGGCGCCCTCGATGTCTAAAAATACTGCAAGGGCAACTTCCTTTTGATGTAGGCTCCTTTCGAGTCCTTCCACCAAACTATGCAGGGCAGCCTCGCCTGATTTGCCCCTTTGGTATGCCCATTGCAGAGGATGCAGAGGATATCTCGCAAGTGCTCCTTCTGTAATGTTTAGGTGTATAATTTTTTCCATAGTCTTCAGCATAAAAGATGTGAGACTAATTGGTCTGAATGATTTCGGATGATAGTATGTGTCCTTCCCAGGTTTCGGAATGAACACAACTCTAGTATCTCTCCAAGCCTTGGGAATGTAGCCCAACGCATGGCTAGCTCTAAATATCTCCAAGAGGGGCCCCATGATGTCTCCAATTGCCTCCTGTAGCAATCTTGGAAACACGCCATCCGGCCCCGGTGATTTGTACGGTTCAAACGACTCAACTGCCCAACGAACAAGATGAGGTTTGAAAATATCGTTTGATTTCCTCCAATCTTCCATAGACGCCCTCCTCACTGCGTCTGATTGGTTTGTTTTGCCGAAGTCTACTCTGTCCGACCCGGGAAAGTGCACGCTGAGAAGGTACTCAAGAGTCTCCTCCGCAGTGGTTGTGAACCTCCCGTCCGGCAGCTGAATGGACCTGAGTGTGTTAGAAGAGTCCTTCTTCAGAATCCTGTGAATTCTGACCATGTCAGGGACACTTTCTATGTCCTCACAGAAGTTTCTCCAGGCCTTCTTCTTCGATTCTTTAATTCTTTTGTTATAGGTACCTAGTTTAGCCTTATATGCTTCCCAGTTTCCCGTCTTTTTCGCCCTGTTAAATAACTGGCGTGTTTCTCTTCTGAGAGTGTTCAGCTCTTTACTCCACCAAGCGGCCTGTCTTGGCGAGCGACGCTCTCTTAGTGGACAGTTGTTTTCATAGCACGAGAGAATGGTCCCTTGCAACCATACAAGGGCCAACTCTAGTTCCCCACTATTCCTGATCCTTACAGGATAGTTACGGGCTGCTGCAGAGAGGTCTTCCCTGTAGGACTCCCAGTTAGTCCTTCTGGAATCCCTGTACGTTTTTAGCTCCGTTGCGTAGTTAGAAATCTCATAGGATATGTACGCATGATCAGACAGAGATGGATCATCCGATACGTGCCAATTCCTGATGTTGTCCCGCACCCCTAGAGTGCAGAGAGTTATATCAATTAGTGATTCCGCCCTCGATGTTCTAAACGTCGGTTTGTCGCCACGGTTCAGACAATCAAGTTCAGTACCACATAAATATTCAAATAGAGACTTACCTCTTGAATTATTGTCCCTACTCCCCATGTCACATGATGAGCATTGGTATCAGCTCCAACAATTAGTTCCAGCTTATTCTTGCTGGTTCCTTCTTTAGATTTTTTCGTTGTCCAACTATTTTATCCCTGCTACTGACGTAAGTCGATTCTCTTGATTTTGCCACGTTTGCCATGATCGCTGCAATATAGAAAAGCAATGGACTAAATAAAGAATTTGTTATTTCTTTTTAATTCAGTACAAAATAAATAAGTACAAAGACGATGGTACGTTTAAAAGTTAATGCAAAAGTTGAAATTGTTTATATCGTCGGTCAAAATAGATTTCTTTTTTCTGAAACTACGATGGCTTTTTTATGCCCGACATCCAGGAAGGGCAAATGTTCATGTTAAAACAGCACACTAACTAATGACCTATTTAATTTAATTGGAAATATTCAAAATCCCAGTCCAAAAAAAAATGTGTTGTAAATAATAACGTAGGATACCCCAATGATAATCGACTATTCTAAGCATTTAGACAAGATCCTCGTGCAAGTATGTGGAATACGGCTCCAAATTTAAACCTAAATAAATGTAAAGTTAGTAGGTGTCCAAACAAATTTGAAGGTGATAATATTAGACGACTGAAATATTGTTTATGAGCGCAAGGTAATTTCCTAAATAACAGACAATTCCGTAAAAATACTCTGTATACAGGGAGGCAACGTTCACTAGCAATGGAGCGCTCTCAAATCCACAATGGATAATAAACTGCGAAAATCTAGAATAGGAAAGAGTGAATGTCGTAAGGATGTGCGGTGTTTAAACTAAGAAGATATAGGACCTTTAGTTTTTGAAAATCTGAACGTCAATACATTTTTAAATGTTCTTAGCAAAGACTTTGCCAATGTGTCAGGTAATATGCCTATCCTAGTAAGAAGAAACGTACTATTTAGGTTTCATTTATCATTAAACTCAAGCAGAAATGGGAGTTTTTAATTTATTAAATTGTTTTTAGATGCCATCAGTCTTGATATTTCATCATGCTGGCATATGAAAGAAAAATGAATTTCATTAACGCGTAAGTTTGGCTATTGCCACAACGAAAGTCACTGCTTAAAATTAAAATGCATGGTAATGAGTTTTTCGAAATGAGACAATATCTTTCCTAGAATGAACTAATGTCATTTAAGATAAAAAACTTAGCGATGCTAACCATCAAATTTAAATAATTTTAAAATATAAGAATTTATTATTTAAAATTTGAGGAAAATAAGTAGCTCTTTCCAATCAGAGGTATTATATTAATGTTTGTTTTTACATGTTTCGGCCAGGGGCCATCTTCACAAGCATCGTTTACAAAATTATAAATGAAAAGGGTTCGAAATTTGTGAAAAACATTTGAGTGAAACGTATACAAATAATAATTAAAATTTAAAAGTTAAACTATTATTATATAAAATGTTTATTATTATTATTAATTCGAAGTTAAGATTTTTAAGAAATGAATGGTGGGGTTATATCCATATCTGTAGGCACCTAAAATACATGGTACAGACTTGCACAAAACCAATATTAACGCTATATGGCGTCGTACTACCTATATTTATATGAACATTTCTATTCTATGTAACATATTTCATGAATATCTTTCTGATTTAGCCAGCTGCCTTGCGGGGTGTCGACTAGTGCGAGGTGCCGCGAGTTCGAATCTGGCTCTGGTCAGTTGCGCTAACCAGTTTTTCGTTTCCGAGCCTGTAATGATGATTAGGGGGGAGATTTGGCTCTGCGGGGGGTCTGACAAGCAATAAATTATTTAGGCTTTATCGAGCTCCTTAAAAATACATCTAAAAATATTCTTTCGGCAGACAGTTTCTCATTTTATAAGTATTCTGACTGATTTCGAACATTCTTCTAAAATTCTAGGAATATAGTCTTGCTATTTAGGTAAACTCTTAGTATTGGCTAATATCATGTAATAGGCATGCGCCTTAGTAGGTTCATAATATTAGCCGTATTTAGGCAATTGGCCGTCGGCATAGATTGTCTTTAAAGATGCCGTTGATCGCTGAATTACGACAAAAACGGGATCAACAAACATTTTATTTTAAAAAAAATCACATTTACTCATCAACGTTTTTTGAGTACTGAAGAATGAGCTAATTTTGTTTCTATAACACTAATCTCGCTGAGATAAGCCCTTAGCGAGTCTAGAGTCTGTTCAGGATAGATCCACGGTTTCAGTTCCCTCTACAGTTGGCTATTGAGTATTTGACTATGGAAACAAAACCAAACATCAACTCATATTTTCTTAACCATCGTCAAGAATTTCAGTTTGGAATTAAGTTAGGCGACTTTCCATGTATCGTAACTCCAAGCGACTGTTTCCAGCTCGCGTTTGCAAACTAAAAAAAAAGAGAGACTGTAATAGGGCATCTAGAATGCGTTTTATTTTAAATTTGGTTTATTTTTTCTTTCCTTAATAAAAAATGTTTCATTTCATCCTATTTATGTAAACATAAAAACATGTACAATTTGTAACGTATTTGTAACGCTGTGTGTGCCGAAAATCATACCGACTACGCCAAGACCACACTCAGAGCCGAAGAACCGCAAAAATCGCAAGTTTTTTACACTTTATTTGCATTTTATTTAAAGTTAATAAGTTCAGTCAGTCAGTAACATTTCAAAGGCACCCCATTCATTACTTTTGCATCATCGCTCTTGCCAAACAAGGTGGTAGTTTTCCCCGAGAATCTGTTTGCAAGATATACTTGAGGAAGCAGCTGTTTTGGGCTGGACGCATTTTATTTTTATTTATTTATTTGCCTTGTATACAGTGAATGTGTAGCATATGTCAACATAGATATACAAAAGGAAGTAAACAACCAATAAATAATTGAAGCTAATTCATAGACAGTTACAAAATACTCATCTAGTGAATAAATTCCGAAGCAGAAAACGTTTGATGTTTTTTCTGGAATTCTTTCCGGCAAAATGGATTTTAAATATTTAAGATAAAACATTGAAGAATTACGTAAATATAAGACCACTAAATAATTATAAAACATTTCAGTAAATAAGTAGTTTCTTTTAAATAAATTTATATGTAGATTTATTTGTACTGGCCGAAATTTCCCCGATGAAATTAAATTTTTGATAGCGCCAACATTCTTCGCCTATTAAAATCGCTAGCTTTATTTCTTCTGTTCATTATTTGCGTTTAGAAGTAGCATAGTAAGGAGTAAAATTTCTTTATGTCTATACTGAAAAACCAATTTGTTCAGGACAAGAAAATAATTTCAACAAAATGTTATCATGAAAATTAGTTATTTAAAGTAAATAAAGGGTTAAAGGAATAATAATAATAATAACAGCTATTTATTTCAAACTGTGAAACATATAAACAATGAAACATACAAATAATCAACAGAGATATATAGAGAATTAAGATGAATAACATTAAAATTATAAAAAATTATCATTGATTGAATAACAAGATAACTCCATTAAATGCGATTTAACTTTATGTTTAAAACGCTGTAAATTATTGGATGTTTTGATTTCATTGGGCAGCTTATTGAACAACCTATACACTGTTGAAAATATTACGGTGTTGGCGTTAATTTTGCGCTAGTCAAATATTTTAGTGTTGATTTTTCCAAACTTTTCCAGACGAGTTGACTACGCGTATTTAATAGAACAGAAATGACTAGAATTTCGTGTGAATTCTTTGTTCAGATATGAGGATTGACAATTTTTCTCTCGGATAGAAATATAGAAACCTCACCTATTCTAATACTTGAATCAAATAGCATAAACATTCACTTAATTTTATAATGGTTCTCAAAAAATCATTTTAAAATTGGTACGTTTAGTTGAAACCAAAACTTGTGAATGAGTGGTTTTGCATATTTATAATTGAGAAAACGTCTTTAAAGAGAGAAATATTATAGCACTAAGAAATAGGAGTTGCATATTAAAAAGACGTTTGTTTAGAAAATGGTTGTTAACACCCAAATAGATCGCTTCATTTAGTTAAACAGCTAGTAAATTTGTCTAGTCTAGATCAAATAAAAATGTGACTAGAAGTATTTTATAAATTCCACGTGTCAGTTGGACCAAATAACCCCTTAGCAATAGACAATACTTGACTATCTTTGCTCGTCAAATTTAAACTTCTATAGTTCTCGACAAAATAACACGAAAAGAGTGTGGACCTCTCCTGACTATTAAATTAGTCAAAAAAGTGTTAAAATTTTCAACAGTGTAGCCAACATAGGTTAAATTCTTCTGGAATAACGTTGATTTGTGCATGGGAGATAATAAATGATTAATTTGACGTGTACAGTGACCATGTGAGGTGTCAGTAGAAAACTCCAATTTATATTTAAAAACAAAACACAGAACTTCCAAAATGTAAGCATCATAAAATGTTAATATTTTATTAGTCTTAAAAATATCTCTGCAAGAAGCCTGATATGTTAAGTTAAATACGATACGTAGAGCACGTTTTTGTAATAGAAATATTCGCTTAACGCCATAACCAGATCCCCAGTGAATTACTCCATAGGGCATTTTTGAATGAAAATGTGAGAAATAATAAGTTTTAAGAACAAAGGTACTGCACGACTTTTTCAAATTGTATAGAGCATACCATATCTTGGTCAATTCACAACAAAGATGGTCAACATGGGCCCCCACTTTAGGCCTTCATCTATAATGATACCGAGCAATTTCGATGATTTAGTTAGTTCAATAGAATTACCATTTAATACAAAATTACTAATATTATATTTATTGTTATTCTCTAGTGTTGACCACAAGATCGTTATAAGACAACCAATCATACAATTGGGTGCACAAAAGGTTAGCAGCTTGAAATAAGGCGGATTAGTTTATGTAAATAATTTTGTTCGATTAACCAAATATTTGTTTGCCCAATTTAACTCAATATTAATTAGCTTAAACAAAATTTTGTAACATCAAACAAATTGGTTTTTCAGTGTTATACGGAGGCATTTACTCTACAGAAGGGTAGGAGCGATTAGGTTGTTTACAGCTCCCAAAATACCATACAGGGTCGTTTGTACTATGTGTGAGGAATTCGACTGACATATAAATATATACGATACGGAAACTATATAAAGAAAAAAAGCATGGATTTGTGCAAGAGAAAGCGCTCGTAACGAAGAGCATTTTAGAATCTGGCTATTATACATATATGATTACATGTATTTTTTTTATAATTACCGACAAATGGATATTATTGTTATTACTACTATTGGTAACTGGCATTATATGATTCTGTTTTCATTCCTGCGATTACCGAAGACGCATAACCACGGTCGCGCACTCCACTTGATACTTCTATTAGGCACATCTGCCAAGGCGCCTATCAAGTGTCACGTAATTTATGATATTCACCCTCGCACACACATATTCATAGTATGTGAGCTGCATAGAATTTTAATAACGTTGACATAATCGGTAGGCGCGCGATATTATGTAACAATTATACTAATTTCATATTCTACTATAATTAAGCCAGTTTTTAATGAAAATTAATTTTGAAAGGAAGTTACTCGCCGATTTGTAGCTTAGCTAATGCATTCTTACATTTAGGCAACCATCTTAGCAAAAATAGGGCAAAAATTCAACCATTTTTCTTAGTAGAACGAAATTAATATTCATTTCCATGTACTTATTGTTAGTTCAAGACATTATTTGATCCTTCAATTACGTATTATACTACAATTCATTAAAAATTGACACCAGACAGTGCTTGTCTGCATGTAGTTTCTCATGCGTGTTTTCCACGTGTCCGTATAGGAACAAAATAAAGTATACCGCACCCTTCGAAATGAACAAGCCATGAAAGAACACAAAATACGAGCTTTTTTTCTCAAAGGTAGAATGAACCCAAAATGAGATGTACATATGTCGTTATATCCGTTTTGAGCTCTGGAATCGCCGGAAGAGTCTATTATACTAGCTTTAGGGGTGTTCCTGTCACTTTGACAGAAGTATTTAATGTCATTTCTATCGTAAAAAAAATCACCCCTACCACTAATGACTTTAGTTCCTTTATTCTACGTCGACATTGCGATGACGACATATGTACTTCTCATTTTGAGTTCACTGTACATACATTAAAATTGAATGACGTTTCCATATATTTCCCTTAATGGAAGAATTACTAGCACTGATAACTACCAACGCAATACTAAAATTTATTTACAACCATCATAAATATTTCCGCAGATCTCTATCTAACCGCACGTTTACTATTAGCCTCATTTTTTACTATTGCCTGCTTAAAACCGTTCCTACTGAAATAAAACAATTTTACGAGAGTATCAGTTTTTATTTTATCGTGGTAATATCGTAAAGTTTGTATTTGTCAATTTTACGCAGGCCAAAACAATAGAACTTTGGCGCCGTTTACCCGGAAACCGCTGCGGCTAATTCCGGAATTGATTTAATTTAATTTTACGCAGATTCAGGGCATACATTTAAATTTTTTATCGTAACATTTTACGATGATCCTATATAATTTGCAGTAAAACAGGATGCGTTGGGATTGTTTTTATTTTGTTGCGAATTAATGTCAAGTGGAGATATTTTAATTTTTTTTAGCAGGGCAGAAAGTTTTCTGACGTAAAAAAATCTATTTTAGGAAATCTCTGGACGTGAATGGCGAAATGTTTGTGTGAAAAGTAATCCTGTCCTGTCTGTTTATATATATATAAGAGAGATCATGCGTGACGGAAATCGAGATCGCCAGTTGGGGACGCTAACTCGTATTTATTCCGGTCAAACCAAACCGTGTATCCAATAAAACGTCAAACGCTTCGGATGAGGATTTTTCGCATAAGCTGTTCGTGAATGTCGCCTTGACAAAGCGATGTCCAATAGAAAAGTGAAGAATTTCCCATGTAATACAAATACGATGGGGCGGATCATGAGATATATTTGTAGAAAGGATTAACTAACCGTTGAATTATTCCTAAATATTATCGAAATAATTCTTTTTACCTTGTTTTCCTTCGATATAAAACGTTGGCAGTAGGATAAATACTTTATAATGTTCTGCAAGAGAAGTGCTTTTACAAATAGTTTTTTTGTTTTCTTCTTTTTGTTTATTGCTTTAATATTACACACAAGAAAAAATTGTAGCAAAAATGATTACAATCGTAGCACTTGCACCTACAAATTGTGGAACAAATAGGAACAGCAACAATTTTTAGGTAGAAATTGTTCATCTAATACTACTATTTGTATTTATTCTCTAAACAAATTATGTGACAATATGAAACAATGTTCTGCACATTTTCTGAAAAGAACCACCCTACAATTGTTTTTCTATATAATCCTACACTGAAAATGAGAAAAATGGGTTAAGTAAAGTGTTTACTTGATAAAAAATCATTTATAATAGACAAAGTTTTACTTGCAACTATTTTCCTCAATTAATACCTGCAACTAAACGCAGTTTCCTGAATGTAAGTTCTTACTGTAAATAGTGCTCTTATTATCAGCTATTATACAGCGTACCTGACCAATTCTTGTGTAATAATCGTAATCAAACTGTTGATATGTGGTAAGTAATGCATTATTTGTGACTATTGGTACTGTATCTAACTACAGCATATACTTAGTACAAGAACAATAATACTAATTGCTATTAAACTCATGTATTTTCATAAATAAATAGCAACTTGCCATAACTATGATTATTTGAGTTTTGCTGCACCTCGTGTGGAAACCTTGGTAGTCTTACCGTGTTTTGCGCATAACCGTTATAACTAGTGTTGAATCACGTACACGCGATAGACGGATAAATCTCTCATGCTTAATAAAGGTGTTTGCTTATTAATACTCGATAATACCTGCGTTAGAAGTTAGAAATAGAAGAATTGCTTTCATCTTAAGGCTTCAACTCCACCACTTAAATGAATTTTACAGAGGTAACATACGTAGATCATCTTTTGACATGCACCCTTCATCACCATAAACAATATATTACAATGTAAAATTAAACATTTAAGAGCATCGGCAAGTTGTATAAGGATTCCATTCAATCAGTTGGGGTAATTGTTGTCTTTCTAAAGCTTGTTTTGAAACATCTGTTCAGGTTATTCGGTTATTTACTTGTTCTTTGTTGTTATTATGTAGCTTAAACATTATATTATATTCATATCAGGTAGTCACTGTGTTTGTCATATACAAAATAAAACTATTACTAATAATACTGTTTTTTTTTTAAGTAATAAGTATCATGTACCATCTTTAGTAAATTAAATGCGAATTTAAGCTCCATAAATCTTCGTTTATTAAGGCAATCGAAGCTACAGTACACTGAAATAGTTATTAAAAATTATTTGCAAACAATTACGCATTACGCATTGCTCGGTATGCAGTACTTATAATTGCGGTTACATAAATAATTGAAAATTTGTGGAGCTTTTTTTTAACTTTATCAGTTATTGACACAGAGTACACAGCAAGTTATTTAATAAATATTTACTAAACCTCCTCGTTTCGTACACTAACCATCATAGAACAACAAATTTAAAGTAAGTATATTGCATATTTGTAGCAAACCATTACCTTTTATATATCAGGTATTTAGTGAACGTGCATTAATGGTACTGTTTCCTTATCACAAGTAATCCAAATAGCTTGCTGCTTTCTCCAAACAAATTTTATGATAATATGAAGGGATATTATGCACCTTTTCCAAACGGTTCAATCATGGATGTAGATCAAAGAGAAGATTGTCCTGTGACTGACATTTCTAAGTTGCACGTAAGTAAACCTCAACAACCGCCACTAATACTCCTGAGAATTTCTTTAGCCACACCCTCATCGACCAGACCACAAAAAGTTAAACGAGTACCAGGAAAACTTTTTGACTGTACATTAAATTATTTTTTTTTTGCATTTACAAAAAAGAGAAGAACAAGTAATAATAACAAAATTAATATTAATTTGAGTAAATAGTTAGCATATAGCATATTGTATACCGTCGCGTGGGGGCAACGACCTAGTTTTGTTTATGTAGAATACACATGTCAAATAAATAAAGCATTTTAAAATATATTATTGAATATATTTTTTATATTAGATTCTGATCATTTTTTCAAAAAGTTTCTTACTAAATAAAATCCTACTCTTAGATGTTCTGGGTCCCCTAATGTGTGGCGTCAAATTCGACAAAGCCGTAAAGTTTTTTTTCGGCTTTCTGTATAATTTTGTCAACGTTCTTCGAAAAACTAACTCGAAATCTCCAAGGTACTTCATTGGCCTACTTAGCGCAATTACAGCATCCTCATACTTAAAGTGCATGGGAGTTATCATCCTTTTCGATATGTTGTGTGTGTGTTACTTGCAGTCGTAGCTATGAGAACCTGCCCAACAGCAGCTATTGAAGTAGTATTGGATCTTGCCCCCCCCCCACATTGTAGTAGAGGGCGTGGCGAAAAGAACCGCACTAAGAATGGCATATTAGGCATAGGCCTCAATCTCCTGACGGTGATCAAACCTAGGATATGCCCCGGGATGATATGTTAAAAAAAATTAGCTTTGTGAAAGAATTCACCATAAAGCTAAGTAACAGGAGCGAGTGGGATCATAACACCATCTTCAACTTGAATAGAAATGCCGTCAAATGGGTACACTGATGGCTCCAAAACGGCAGAATGAACTGGAATAGGAATATATGGGCCTAGAACTACATATTTCGAAAGCTTGGGAAAATACCCAAGTATATTTCAGGCGGAAATACACGCTATTGGAAGATGTGTTCAGTTCATTATGGATGGGAACTATGGGAAGCAGGAGATTATCATCGTGTCTGATAGTCAAGCAGCCATCAAGGCGCTGAACTCATATGAAATCAGCTCCAAGATGGTCTGGGAATGGCAAGGGAAACTAAATGAGCTAGGCAAAAGAAATAAAGTAACCCTCCTGTGGGTTTCGGGTCACACAGGAGTGGAAGGAAACGAAATAACCGATAACCTCGCAAAAAAGGGGCTGGAATGCCTTTTGTAGGGCCTGAACCCTTTTGCGGGTTAAGTAGCAGTACAATACTGAAGAAACTAAAAATGGAAATGGAGCAGAGAAAATCCAGTTACTGGGAAAATCTCCAGGGAATGAGGCAAAGTAAAATTCTTCTGGGAACTTGTAACCAGAAGAGGTTTACAGAATGCATCAACCTGAGTAAGAGCAATGTTCGCATATTAACAGGAATACTTTCAGGCCATTGTAGACTGAAAGGACACCTGACTAAGCTTGGATAGGAAAAAGATCCTGAATGCAGATTTTGTGGGGAACAGGATGAAACATCCATCCACCTCCTCTCAAACTGCGTAGCACTGTGCAATTCGAGGACATTGCATCTGGGAGCATGTGAAATCGAAGAGGGAGGCTTACCTAGACTGGGGCCCTCTGACATCCTACACTTTCTAAAAGGAATAGGATTGGAAGGCCAGCTGTAAAGCAGCAAGAATAGGGGACACAATAGATCTTTTAGGTCGCAGTGTAACACCACCCTTCTATTTACATACATACATACATACTTGCAGTCATATGCGCTTCGTCCAGTTTCCAATTATGTTGAGCGTGGTAGAAGCGTTCATTAAGGTTTGCTTGTCTTTCGTTACCACTAACATGGCAATGACGTCCGCAAAACCAGTCAATGAGCATCCATTGGTACAGCACATTTCACAAAGTCTGGCCCAGTACTGACCCCTGTGGGGCGCCACTGTTGATGATTACTTCTTTAGTTGTTTTTTTCCAGCCCAGTAAGATCAGGTAGATAATACGCTTTAAATCTTATAAAGTTCTCCTTAATCTACATGTGATTGTAGCTACTTAAGAGTAGAGACTAGATCTATGATTACACGTCTTTATTTTGATTACATTGTCGTTCCCTTTTCTCTAAAATGAAATATATGTATGTGGTATTTCATGATTACGCTTTAATAGGAGATCTCTATATATGTATTCGTCGGTGCGCTGTCGTAAGAGCAACAAATGATCTGTCACATGGTTGAATACAGTTTCTTCAACGGCATTTCATTTATTTGTCGTCCGATCTTTACATCCGCTAGCGAATTTCAAAATTTCTTGACGCAACAAAATACGATTTCTAAAGGAAGGAAGGCGAGGTCGACCAAACGCGCCCGAAACCACCCACACGCACACCGACGGAGGCCGTCGCGGCGCGCCGTGTATAAGGCGTACCTGCCTCTTAACGCACGCAACGAATAAATAATACCAATCATAAATCTTTGTGTCGAGGGCAGCAGGGATATCGACCCAATTCTTTCCGTGTTATTTTCCGGCGCTTTTCCAGTGGGAGGCAGACGGCATTAAGTGGTAGTTTCGTGGGCCTTACGGGCTAACATCGCTATTTGAAATGGATATAGATAGGATGGAATAAGAACTAGCGAAAGGGAGAAAAATTTTAAGTGAAAAATTTCAACCTTCTTTGTATGGAATACCGGTAAGACCCAAACTGGAGGGGATGTATAAGAATGAGAGAACAGCGTACCGCATATTTTGACACCTGATCGATGAAGGCGAATTTTTCACTTGAAGTTCGGTATTGTAATTGGGATAAAGAATGATTATTTCCGTTTATAGTTGCAGGTCCTCGTGCACAGAAAAGAAAAACTGATGTAGGTAATCCAGACAATAACCGCTTATTAACTATTTTTAAGAATTTTGGATCCATATCTCCATATCTATCATATATCCCTTCGTTAGTGTGGTGGGGTATGCCATACCCCAGTATGTTTGCCTACATACTGGGATATATGATAGATATGGAGATATGGATCCAAAATTCTTGGACGATGTGCGGTTAAGATGTTGTAGATGCCAAGCGTTTTGCCCTGCGTATTGCGGGTTATTTGCAGGGATCACACTCCACCACCGTAATGTGCAATGAATGAGAATGGAAGTCGTCCTTTCAATATCCATGGCTCCGTTTAAATGCTTATCTCGTAAATATACCAGACTAATATATTATAATTGTATTTGTCACGCTGTTTGTCCTAAATAAGTTCCGTTATTAGAATGAAATACGAGAAGGGCCATCTATGCGACAATTTCCGTACAACACATAACTATTTTACTATTTTGCTATACTATATTTTATGATGTTCTTTCCGAAAGAAATATTTTGTTGTGTATAAAGTAGAGAGCACTGAACGTCTGAAATATTTCGTTAATAATAATAATAATAATAATCCATGGCTTAACATCCCCCAACAGCTTTCGCCAATTACAGGGGGCATCGGCGGCCATGAATTATTATTAATTAAAACAACAATGTGATGTAGTCACACTACTTTACTAAATAATTTGGTTGAGATGATTAAACTTTTTAATTAAATACTTTTGTTGCTGCAACATTGGGTTTAATCCTAGTTTATTTGAAATAATGAAATATATTGTTAAATTAATTGAGTTTTTCTTTGCAAAATACACTTTGTCGCTGCAAATAAATCAGTTTTTTAGTGTATAAGTAATGTTTATATGTTAGTAATAAATTATTGTAATGTAATGTAATGTTTCTGGGTTACATCCCCGCGTATGTAACAATGTTGGAACATCCACATATTCTGAATTATTACAAGTACTTTTTTATTTCGATCATCAGTTTAACTTTAGCTGCACTTATGTATTTTCTTATAGTAATAAAAATGGCTGCCAGGGTCCAAGCCTTCTTATATGTGTCGTAGATTTGAACTGAAATATCCAGAGAAATATAAGCTCATTTCAATTACATAATAGTGCCATGTATTTAAAGTCAAAAAGGAACTATAAGTTTTAAACAGATAGTATTCACTGTACTTAACTTAAATAAATACATTATTAACTTAAACATACACGGTTAACAATACTCTAGGGTTGAATTGAATATAGACTTTTTTCAGTGCAAAGCCTCGCATTCACACAGAATGTGATAAGCGTTCTCTGTCATCCCATTACATAGTCTGCAGTTGGTATCTGCAGTGTTGATCCCAATCTTTTGTAGGTGCCCTTTCAGTGCGCAAGTGCCCTGTAAAGAAGACCTGTTACGTGCGAAGATGATTCCTATTAAGCTGTCTTGTGGCAGCTCTTCAGTTTTCTTCTTTGATGGTCTCTTAATAAACGTCTTTCCAGGAATTTGTCTGGTTCTTTTATCTCAGTGTTTTTCTTCTACCTAACTTCTTACTTGCACTCGTGTTACAATTTTGAAAACTCCCAGAACAGGTTCTGGGCTTATACATGAAGCCGATGATTTCTTTCTTGCTAACTCATCGGCTTTCTCGTGTCCTCCGATTGCCGAATGTCCGAACACCCTCAGCGTGGGTGTGTGACTTTATTGTGATCTCTCAGGCTAATTAATTCTCAAATACATTCCCAAACCAGTCTTGGTTGTATTTTGGGATTAACTAATGCCCTCAGCATCGTCTGGCTGTCTGTTGCAATATAAGACCCGCTTATTTTTATAAGTTCTCGGATTGATTTCAATTGCGCAGTGCAACATTGCATATGTCTTTGCCTAAAAGGCCGTTGCATATTTTCCTACAGAAAGGGCGATCATTGTGTTTCTCATCTTACTATAGATTCTAGCTCCAGTCAAGTTTTCGGTTTTTGATCCGTCGGTAAACCATATCAATTCCCCGTACCTGTTTCTGCAGCTAGATTGATTCCAACTTATCGAATCAGTGATTTGCGCCTAGAATTTTCTGTTAAATAGATATGTCGAAATCATGTGGTATAAAATCTCAATGCCAAAAGGTTATCTTCCACATGATGTACGCAATATTATTATGTCTGAAACCTTTACATCTGCGCTTGGTGGTTTTTGCAATCTAAAATGGCGCATTCTTACATTTTACATTATCACCATTATCATTATCACCATACATCACATGCGCTTGCTTTTCCTAAATACGCAAGTCTCTGTATCTTGCTAAGTTCGGTTATAGCAGGTTATTGCTGTATCTTTGTCCACCATACCAGAGATGCATAAGTGATCATAGGTCTGACTACTGTGATGTCTGTCCAGTACATCACATTTGGTCAATATATAATAATCGTATTTATTTCAACAGTATAAACTGAACTACAACGAGAAAATATATACAAATAAATAATAATGCGTGATTATACTGTCAAAATCGTAAGGGGTGGTTCAGGAAGAAGATGCTGGATCAGCTCCTGCTCTTCCACCAACCCCTTAATCAAACAGTAAATTTCTCGAAATAACGAAATGCCTAAATTCTACCTAAACTCTGCAATGCCAGAGATATAATCAGAAAACTAACATTAATTTCATTGCATTTGAGAGTAGCTGTTGGTGCGCAAACAAATACTGCCGAATAGCACATCCAAACGCCTGCTCATCCAAAAGTCTATATGCTACCGGTAAATCATCGTAAACTGAATAAATATTAAACGAAAAGGTGCGCCTAAAAAGCGCTGTTCTGCGCCACGGCGCGGCGGTGTAATGAGTTGCACATCAGTACGGAATAGGACGGAAATAACGTATGGCTCACAAGAAAACGTATAAATGCGTGCTAAATCATCATTAATCTGGCTCAATGCTAAAGGGAGCTTATCTACAGTGAAACTTTTGCAAATTTGTGTGTCATATGCAAACATCAGGATATTGGAATAACACACACATTTATGTAAAAATGCAGTGTATATCTAGAAAAGTAGTGGGCCCAGCACCGACCCCTGCGGAATACCCTTTGTCAGCGTACGAGCAGATGATTCACCACTTCGAAGTCTGACACACTGTGACCTGTCACTCAAGTAAGAGAAAAGTAACGCCAAAGTACTTCCAAACCACAAGTGTGACAAAATTGACAGCAAAATTTTGTGGTTAATTGTGTCTAACGCACGACTGTAATCAAGCAGTACCAATAATTATATCATCAGTCACTTTTAGAAGCCCAGTTGTGCAACTATAATTACACCTGAAACCAGATTGACAAGACGGTAGCAAATTATAAAACGTCATATGGTCACTGATCTAGCGATACAGCACCTTTTCTAAAACTGCAAATGACATCAGACTTATTGGTCTCAGAGACTCTTTTTAGGTTTTGGAATAAAAGTAACTCTGATTAGCCTCCAGGCCATTAGTATGTATCCCAGTGTCAGACTTTCCCTGAGTAACATACTAAGTTTTTGCAACAAAAGTTCTGGACCCTTTTGTAGCATAACTCTAGATCCCGGAAAGTGAAACCAGGAGAGTTCTCTTATGGTCTCATTTCTTGTCTTAGTATAGCCTCCGCCTTCTGTTTTCAGAGTATGTATTGAGTTGTGAGGTTCTTTAGATAATATTCTAGTGAGTCTAACACATTCTAGCCCTATGTCCTTCTTCAGGATTCTCTCTTTGAATACCTCACAGATTTCTTATCATCCGTAAGGGCCTTTCTGTATTCATCCCAGACCGATGTTTTCGTAGCTCTTCCTTTTTCATGCTTTCAAGATTGCTGTTCCACCAGGGCATATCCCTGGAGATTTCCTGGTTCACTATAGGACAGTTGCCATGAACGCTGATATAATGGCGACTTAAATTCAATATTAAAATGTAAAAAATAACATGAAATGTACCTAATAAAACGTTTTCTCCACAATTACTAACTTATTGTAAGCGACCGATTTCGAGAGAACTCTATTCTAACAGTAACTCTCTCTCAATACAACGTATTATGGGTAATCAGAAATTTAAAAATAGGCGAGGTGTCGCTACCTGGCGGCAACTGTTGGTACTTGAACATCTAGCAATCTACCAAAGTAGGAATATTTATTAAGTACACAGAATTAAACATTCCTTCACTAAAATATTACTAATGTGCTTCTGATGTTTGTTCTCAAGTTGATCCTTATATACCGAAATCCCGTTTAAACATGCTTAACATGAACAATGGATTAGCATATTAATAGGAGTTGCCCCAGGAAGATTACATATTTCTAATACAATGAATAAAGGAATTATTTTGAGAGAACTGCAAATAATTAATAAGCCAAGTATTAGTTAATCTATTAGGGTGAGTGTTTAAGCACAGAATAAACGGATATGACAATAGCCGATTGTAGGATTTATGGGCAGACCCTAAATCGTCATTTTGTAATGTTAAATCTGTTTAAATTTTTAGGTTTGTTTATATTTTGTCGTTATCGAAATTGCATCAAAATTTATACATATGTAAATATATACGTTGCATATTTTTAAATGCGCTTTTTTGTACATGTAATATTACAAATTTCCATTATGATAAACGTCAGGTCAACGACTTTTCAAACATGCGTACTGCTTTTTACATACATTATATTTCGGGAGAGTTCTGGAACGAAATAACCGTAGAACATAGCGAATTGTTCTCAAAACAAAATCCCTGGATAACAATAGAAAAATCAGCGGTTGTCATTTCTGTTTATTCTGTAGTTTAAGCGTTGATGAAGGTTAAAAGAAGAAACAATATTATCTCTAAGAAGTATAGAATTACTATAATTTCAGCAAACGATGAAAAGATTAGTAATGCACAATGGAATAAATGCTGGCAATAACCATATATGAAACCTGCCAATAATGCTTATTGCTAATTTACGATCACAACGTGTAATAACTTCCAGGTTGGAATCGTGTCCAACCCGGAAGCAGTGTAGGAGTATTGACAACGACGGCGCAAGTTTACGTGTAACCTTAACTAAAACATTTCTGTTTTCTGTAGCAAAGTATTGAAATATTTATTAATTTACAATGTAGACATTTGGGAATTATGTAGGGTGTCCAGAAGTATAATTTCAAACGATCACCATGGTTTTATTGGCACACGCATATTGTTCTGGGTTCATAAATTTGACGATTTCTGTTGATACAACTTTCACGACCTTCAGTGCTTGGATGCTCGTGGGTTTGTTAGTATAAATTTTAGAATAGTCTACTAATGTTAAAACCCATGAACTTGGCCCTTAATTCTGGTCAGTAAAAGGGGAGATATCATGACCGGGAAAAGATTCGTGTAAAACCGTCTATACATCACGGACGTATATGACAATTAGCATCATCTTCATGAAACATTGCCTTCTGGAACAACATTTGCAACTGCGACACAAATAACCAGATTATTATGCAACGATAACCTACACCGCTCACCTCACCTCTACCTTATTTTAAGAAGAAAACCGATTTAGTAATTCCCCCAATGATTGATGATGAGCTGGGAATTTGTTTCCCATGAATCATTCGTTGATTTTCTGAGCACGAAAACAATTTTGCCCATTAATCAAGCCATCGATGTGAAAACAGGCTCCGTCGCATAGTTTTATCTCCAATTTTCCAATTGGTGAACTCTCTTCATAGTACATTGTCTCTTGGTAAAACGTACTGAATTAATTGGACTGTGTAGGCCTGTAAATTCAAATCTTTTTTTATGGGAATACGGTAAAGAGTGGCCATTCTTACGCATGATGGCTGACCGCCTCTGGACATCGGCCACACATTCGCCAAAAATTTTCATTATGGAAAATAGATCGCTTAGAATATTTACGTGAAAGGCATACTTTCTGGTGGTGTTATTACTTTTTGGCTTAACGTTCGTTGATCACACTGATAATTTCTTCAAAGGTTTCTTAGATTGAAGTTGTTGTTTCTTGCTCTTTGTTATACACCTCCTGCACTGTAAAAAAAAGTAAAATTACATGTAAAATCGTTGGTAACAAAGTTGCCTACAATTTTACAACAATTAAATTGACTTCATAAGGTTAAATTATTGCCATCTAGTAAATTCACATGCTGATGTATTTTTTCAAAAGATTGTACTGTAAAATTCGTATGTAATATTATATGATCACTCTCTTATATTTACCGAACACTGAAGTAATTTTCATATGTATTTTTATAAAGAGAGCAAGCAACTTACCTAATTCTTTTATACACCTAATAGGTCATACTGATCGCTCAAACCAGGGATCAAGAATGAACACGCTTACGCGAAACTAACGATTGTTTGTGACGTACATGATATCATTAAGCCAATATAAGTTCGACAAACGAATAGAATAACCTACGCGCACAGATAAATATCGTAATAACCAATCACATGGCGGCGTATGAATTTCGTATTCATGATATCTATGTATAGTTATTACCGAAAGTTTAAGTTAAAACAAGGTAAATATTAGAAGTCCTCATATTTTTACCAGCAAATATAATTAGATTCACTAGTAAATTACTTTAAAGTACACTAAATACCCCAAGAAAATGTCAATTTTACACTTTTAAGTAAATTTTGAGAGTAAATACAACATTGTACATGTTTTTTCCTGTATTCCCCTTTTGAATTTTTGTTACATCTTAAACTTACATGAAAAAGCTATAAATTTTGCCGAAATTTCTTTTTCCATGTTAAACATCCTAGAAAAACCATGTAAAACAAAATTTACATGATTTATTGTAGTAAATTTACAACGTTATTACGTGTAATATTCCTGATTTATCATGGCAAAATTACTGTAATTTTTTACAGTGTGTACCGCTTTGTTAACCCGTATGCGTTGTGGCCCGATAAAATGCATCGTGTGTTGTGCCTACTTTCTATTACCCTTCCTGATATGTTTCTAATTATGTTTACATTGTCTGTATGTCTGTAACTTCCTTCTTCAGCATCTTTGTATATATTTTAAATGCAATGGATGAGCGGTAAGAGTGCAACCTCCTCCGGCCCTCCATGTCAAGCCAAAGAATTTCTTTTAATTTGAAAGAAACACAGTGTTTTCTAATACCAAAAATAAGCCTAATACACGAATTTGGTACTTTCTGAATTCTTCTCTTATCAACATGTCAAGAAACGGACCATACCCCGAATAGCAGTAATTAAATCTACTTAAAATGAATGCGTTGCATAGTACAATTTTAATTCTTTTATCAAATAAATGACGATTAGCATATATTATCCTCATACTAGTATAACATTGCTTTAGTAAATTTGAAACATGTTGCTTAAATTTTAAGGACCAATCCAAAGTGATAGCCAGATTCTTAATAGACATCGGATGGTGTTAGTTTATGGTTATCTATTTGAATGTTGATGCTGTTTAAAGCCCTAATTCGATCATTCCGATGTCCAAATACAATAACGGCCGATTTCTCCAGATTAAGAATCAATGAATGCTGTTTAGCTTGTTTTGCTAAGGAATCAAGGTCATCATTAATCATCCTACAGGTCGCAATCACATCTGAAGGATAACACGAGAGATAAATTTGTACGTCATCAGCATAAAAATGTATAGAACAATATTTAATAAACTTGCAAAATCTGGCTATATACAGTGACCGGCATAAATATTGCAACATATGGGAAATTTTTTTATTGTTAAAATATACTAAAACTTTTTTGGGGGGATAGGTTGTGCATGTCTAGAAACCCCAAAATTTATTTTGACACACGTCACGTGACTCACCTAAGTATAGGCGGTAAATTAAAAAATATGCCGTGACATCTACAAAAAGTGAGGTTAAGATGACATGAAATACGAAAACAGTTAATTTGGAAAAAAAGATTGCTTAAAATTCAATTTTGAGGTGTATGCAAATTTTTGTAAACATATTTAAAAAAAAAAATAGTTACAATTTTTCCAATTATTATTTCATTGAATTACCAATTTAAAATTATTAAATGAGAAAACTGTTTTGAGTTATAACCTTTTAGGAAATAGTACTACAGTTGAGCTGCTAAGAGCGAAAAAAAAATGGAAATATGTAATTCAATGAAATAATATTTGGAAAAATTGTGATTTTTATTTTTTTTAAATATGTTTACAAAAATTTGCATGCGGCCTCAGAATTGAATTCTAATCAACTTTTTTCAAATGAACTTTTTTGATATCATGTCGTCTAACCTCACTTTTTCAGATTCACGCATTTTTTTAAATTTATCGCCATACTAGTGGTCGGTGAGGTGTGTCAAAATAATTTTTGTGGTTTCTAGACATGCACAACCAGTTCCCCATAAAAGTTTTAGTTATATTTTAATAATAAAAAAATCTCCCATATGTTGCAATATTTATGCCGGTCACTGTATATGAAGAACAGAAGAGGGCCAAGTATGGAGTCCTGGGGCACTCCAGATGCGGGGGACAGGGGTGACGATACCCGATCAGACAATCTCACAGACTGCACACGATGAGATCAATAATTTCTAACAAGTAAACACGATTTATCAGATAAACCAACGTAAGGCATAAGGGCCACAATGACTGAATGATCCACTGTATCAAACGCCCTAGAGAAATCCAAAGCAGCCAATATCGTAACCATAGCCACGTCATTTGCTCGCACCACAGCATCCACAATTTTCAACAGAGCGGTCTCGCAACTATACCCAGGTTTAAGCCCGGACTGAGTTGTGGGCAACAGTTTATTGCTTTCAAGATGTTCCCACAATTGTGATTCAACAGTCTTTTCGAAAACCTTTAAAACAGTTGGCAATATACTAATTGGTCTTATATCTTTTAACTCAACACGAGTGCTTTTCTTAGGCACAGTAGTCACAAGTGTATGCTTCCACGCAGTAGGGTAAATCATATTGAGAGTTTAATGAGGGTAAATAAAGTCGCATTCGTCAACGTATAATGATTATACGTTGACGAGTGCGCGTGTCCTTAAAGCTGGAGACATGTTTTACGCAAATGAAACATAACAGAGAAATAGTATTCTTCAATTATTCATTATATTATAATGTATGAAATACAAGATCCGTATCCGCATCCGCGGATCTCGATAGTAATGATTTGTGTCCGTGTCCATATCCGTGGATCTAGGTTTTTAACGATCCAGCACATCACTACTTAAAACTAAGCAACCTAAGTTTGCTTCGATTTCTATACTTGCAAACAACAAAATTTTGGCTGTTACATTGAATCCATCATTATATTAGTCGTAGCTCTTTTGTTTTTCATTTTAGGGTCATACTATTATAGTAATATTGTGTGCAAATCCTAGTTTTCTATCAGTTGGTGACAAAATATACAGGGTGTTCATTAAAAAAATATATGTATTATATTTCGTAAACGCGATTATCAATTGTTTTTTCTAATTACACGGTTCTAATCAGCGTAAAAAATCCTACATCTTTCATAATTTAACCAACATCGTAGCTGCAATATCAATAACTTTGAATAGGCAGTATATTATGCTGCAGGCCAAGAGAAAGTAATCCATATTCTTCTCTACTACATTTATATCCTGTTCATTTCTGTTTTCCGGGCATTTATCTGCCCAGGTCTCTAACACTTCTTTAATTTCAGTTTTTAATACATTGTCTTTATTCTTAATACCTGATTTATTATCTTCAAACGGTTTTCAATGTCATTAATCTTCATTTTTCATAGTCAGAATTTCCTGCACACATAATTGTATCTGTTTTCAAGCTATCACCTATTTATTCCATGCCCTCACATTTTTCACTTCATTCAACTGCAGTTACTTACTACGTCCATGCCCTCGGCACCAAAAATAAAAGTCATTTTTCAAAGCCAACACCCACAAACCCGCTCACATACCTACATATTTAACAAATTATAGTAGGAAGTTATTTTCGTCCACATCGTCTTGATGTATTATTTTTGTTTGTGTCATTGTGTCGTGCCTATCCAAAAAGGGGAAAACATAGGAAATATCGACGCGAGAGGGGGCAGGAAGAATAAGTAAATTAAAGCACACTTTAACGAAATTTCCAATTCAGCATGATTTTCCGTTTCCAAAAGTGGGTCACGCGATCCGTTTGCGGTGGACGCAGGTTTCGTGCACCTTTTGTCCGTGGTTGTGTGTGTGCATGTGGGTGTATATATAAAAAGGTCAAATAGTAATTACGATTAAATATAATGACATCTGTGTTCGAAGCTATTAAATATTAAATAAGAGGACATTTTATTGCTTAATTTAGGAAGTAATTTTCATGTAAATTATTGAATCGTTCTGCGTGTTACCTAAATACTAGTTTACTTCAGAATATTGAAATCAGAAGAAAAACGAAGGAATAATAGAAAAAATTCTAATAAAAGCGTATGGAGGATATTAATAATCAGATGAAAAATTATTTTATTAAAATACTGCAGGCATATGCCTTTAATAAAGCCGGGAATATCGTTTGCATTAAACGCACGCTGTCCCGGTTCCAGGATATTTCCGAAACGGGGAAAAAGCACAAAGTCATCGCGGCCGTTAATCCGGTCCAATAGAAGGTTAACGGGCCTCTAATCCGACCCTCCCTTCAACCCCGCCCTCCGGTCAATACACCATTCTCTCTGTAGCACAGGGAAATCAACGAATAACGAGGAAATTTAAATTCCCCATGCATGAAAATACCGTATTACGGTCCACGCGAACTTCTAAGCGGCCAGATCGCTATCAGGCGATAGCAGAACGTAGAAAAGTCGTACCGAAGGCGAATTGCAGAAAATTTCCATAGAATAAGAGGACGAGTTTTGGGAAATGGGGCGATGTAGGGAACTTAATAAGGGAATGTATAAAAATTACATGAGCCTTCATACCGACTGAGAGGTAAAAATTATAAAATATGATGACAAAATATTATAAATTTAAAAAAAGCACCATATGAAATAATATATATGAATGATTACTTTTCTACTTTTAATTGGTTCAATATGTCCAATTGAATGGATTAGATCTTACTTATCGAATAGAAAAATAAAAGTAAAAATAGATAAGACTCTTTCAAATGAATTTGATATGAACTTAGGGGTTCCTCAAGGCTCTGTTTTGGGTCCTCTATTATTTCTCTCGGCAATAAATGATCTTCCGAACTTTATATCGGCTGACTCTCTGATATTGTTTTGCGGACGATATCTTCGGTGGCGATATCTTCTGATTCCAGTGAAGAATTGCTACTTGAGGTTGAGCGGGTTATGATGCAAAATGTCATCCTGGTGCAACAACAATAATTTGATTTTGAATCATGAGAAGACTGCCATCATTTATTTTCACAAAAGGCGAAGTCCGCCGCGCGATGGTTTATTTGTAGCGTCATCGAGAGTCTTGGGAGTATTGCTAGATGAGAACTTAACTTTCGAGTACATATTAGGTAATTTAATCGAAAAAAGTTAAATTCGACATATTACGCAATTATGCAGTTAAAATCGAGTCTTAGACGAAAAATTTACTTAGCGTCTACTACGCCCTAGCTTACTCAATTATGTCATATAATCATAGTAATATGGGTCAATCTGTTAGTTGGAATAGAATATTTGTAGCTGAAAAGCGCATCATACGCCTTATATTTAATGTCAAACACCGGGATAGCTGCCAATCTATATTTAAACAAAACCAAATTCTGACTTACCCATTAATATACATTTACCGATGTGCTTTATTTGCTAAAGCGAACTTAGATACATTTAGTATTCTACTAGGGGTTATAATTCATGGTCAATCCCGCATCACAGTACGGCGCTGTTTCGTAAGTCTCCTGAGTTTGTTTGTATGACGGTTCACAACCAATCCCAGAAAAAAATAAGAAATACTGAATCAATTAAAGTATTCAAAACGCATCTCAAGAAATATCTTAGCGAGAACTGCTTCTACAGCTTTAATGAGTTTTATCTTCTTGATTGTCTTTTATTTTATTTTGTTTTTATTGTTTCTCTGTTTTTATTGAACTTATTGTGTTTGTAGTTTTATGACGCATTCAATCCAATTGTATATTGGCTATGAATAAAGATTATTATTATTATTATTATTATTATTATTATTATTATTATTATGCTCAGTAATGTGGATATTAATCAATGTGTAACTATTTTTAATGACATTATATACAGTGCTTACGATACACAAAAAAAAAAATGTAAATTTTCAAACAATTATAAAGTTTTGCACAAGTTGTTGAATATATAGCGACGAGCACAACCTGTATTAAAATTTGCCACAAAATTGTTGATGAAAGTTATCGCATTTTTTGCAATAAAATAAAAACTTTTGTTATACAATTTATGCTGACATAACCTATAAATTACAGTAGCATTAAGTCCAGATTACTTGTCGCAAATAATACGTTTAGGTCAGTAGTAATAGTTGCAACTAATCGTCAACAAAATATTTACAGTATTTTTGCTGCTATTACAAACCTATATAGAGAACCGACATTGAGATTTTACGTACAGATTAACTACTCTGTTGCTATAATTAATATACCTAGTTGTGAATAATTATCTACTGTATAATGTATTTTTTTGAAACATAATGTGTAGTTTTGTTGCACAATTTATTGACGTAACCTACCTACAAAAGGAGCATAAATTGCATATTGCTTGCCGCAAATGCAGTAGTGAATTTTCAGTAGAATTTTGCGTACAGTAAAGCTGGACTGTTTTGATCAAAATAAATTAATGAAATTTATTTCGTTCTGTACGTGACGTTTGCGAATTTCTCTTTCACCATACCGGTGAAAGAGAAATGTTTTTTTTCCCGATAAATGCACCAAATCAACTTTTTATAATCGTGTTTGAATGAAATAGCAGAAGCGCCATCTTTACAACAATAGCTGTATCACATATACCTATTGAACGTAACTATATGGGTAGAAAACTTCGCCATAATAATAATGCTTAGATCACAGAACCTGTGTACAAAAGTGTGGGCTAGGTTTGGAAAAAGAAGTAGTTTGAATATAATAATTACATTAAATTATCTACAATTGTGGTTAGCGTAATCCTTATTTCTTAATAATATTCACTTTGTTTATTGAAGAGCACTTATTGTTTAAGTCAAACTAATGGGTTTGTTAAATTAATAAACTAGAAGTAACAAATTAATATGATCGCTTTTTATACCAATTATTTTCTTAATTTCCGCAATATCTCTAAAATAAACGAGATTTTATTAGTTTGAGGGTTTGTTTGTTGATTTCATTAACGAGAATACCTATATCTCGAGACTTGAGGGATGTTGGCAGTTGGTGGATATAATTATTAGTGCTATGTCGACAGGCGATGCCCGTCTTAACATTAGTTTTGTTGCACAATTTGTTGACATAACCTACCTATAAAAGGAGCATAAATTGCGTATAAATGCAATAGTGAATTTTCAGTAGAATGTTGCGTACAGTAAAGCTGGAGTGTTGTACCAAGGAATAAAGGATCCTTAGTTTGAGAAGTTTTGATCTCATTAATTTACTTTGTTCTGTATGTGACGTTTGCGAATTCTCCTTCACCGGTATACAATGTTTAACTGCTTTTAACTGTAATAATTAGGAGTAATTTTTCTTCTCACACAGAATTCGAACCTACATCCCCCCGTTTGTCGGACGGGCGCTTTACCAATTAAGCTAGTAGAGGACGAGGTTCGAACGGTTTTAACCGAACATATGTCGATATTAAATCTTGAAAGGCCGATGGGGCGGCGAATATGCAAATAACCTCGTCCTTTACTGGCTTAATTGTTAGAGCGCCCGTCCGGCAAACGGGGGATGTAGGTTCGAATCCTACGTGAAGAGAAACATTTTTCTTGGGAAAATTACTCGTAATTATCACAGTTAAAAGCAGAAATACATTAATATGTTATAATTATTACTGCTATGTCGACAGGCCGATACCCGTCTTAACATTAACTTTTTTGCTTGAGAAACAGCAATTCGTAAATTTTGAAGTATGTCCAAGATCTTGGCAGGCAGACGTCCTTCTTAACATTAGCGGAAATCAGAACATTGCCATTATAGTTAATTAATTATTAATTCGATCTGTTATATAGTGTTCGACTACTATAAAGTTTCCCACTATAGAAATTCTCGTTTATAACTTTTTCCCACTCCATCATATGCAATTTATTATATTTACTAGTTGTAAAATATTGTAAAACATTTCGCAATATTTTCTAGAACATTGTATCACAATATTTTCTAACAATTTATTGCTTTTTTTGTAACTGCGATATACGAAACTGCACTGATGTTGTTTAAAAATTTCGCACAATAGTAAAATTCTTACTACAATTTTCGTCCAACAGTGAAGTGTAAATATTACTATGCGGATTTTTCTCTGTGTAGGTTCTATACCCAACATTATATAAATAGTGGGCAACTATCCTAATTGGTTTCTCACCAGAAACAAAAATAAAAAGAGAAATTCGTTTAAGAGGTTTCAGACGTAACTGTAGCAAATAGATTTGTCTTAAATACTTACAAACAATTGCGCATCGCTTTCTAAGTTAGCATTTCAACAAACTACAACAATTACTTATCTTTTACACAAATAATGTACTATCATAACCCAAAAAAAATTCTGGAATTTCATAAATAATAAACGTAGAACAAATGGCTTACCGAAAACAATGTCTCATAATGATAACACTTTCGCCTAAAGTGTTGGCCTAAATGAGGTGAGGACCGAAAGGAAATTAACTGACTCTTCTGCATTTTCAAATCGCAAATTAAAAAGTTCATTCAATGCATGGATACATAATAAGTTCAGGGAAGTGGTGGGCAAAAATCGCGAAGACAGAGACACTCACAGAATCCTAAAATTATACAATTTATTATATTTTTTACGCATTTTTTATAACTTGGAAAAGCGTCTGAAATAAAGACGAAACGTTGTTACATATTGCTATGTTTCTCCTAGAAGAAGAGAAAACCTAAAAATGAAGAAAAAGGAAGAAAACCAATCTATGCTGGTGAAGAAAAAAAATTTTAGAATTCCTAAAGAAACGGAGGTCTGAATTTACCAAAGATCTACTCAGCAAAGAGTAGGTTTGCTGACTGATCATTGTGGACTAAATAAGCATCAGTATAAGTCAAGAGGAAGAAACCCTGGTTCACGCGTTGTGTCAAAATGATTGCCTGGCGATGGCAAGGTTTCTAGTCCTGGACATGGAAAATCTCACAGCTAACAACTACATAAAAGGAGTAGTTTTCAAGTCTAATTATGAGTGCAAAATTAGATAGCGCCTTCTAGGACAATAAGGACCACAACCCCTAATCGAATCTAATCCATTGACTATAATTTCATAAGTAACCGATTTTTAATGGTTCAATAATCGACTAATTATGAGAGATTGATCCGATTGTGTGCGTCAATAATGAAGTGGTTCGTTTTCCGCCATTTCGCACATTTGGTTTGTGAAAATGTTAATGTATGTTTTGATAGTTACTAACGAAACACACGGCAATGGCACTGTATGAAATAATGTGCAGCAACGCACACAATTCATACAAATTTATTAAGAAAATAAGCAATTAGTTACGACTACAGCACATTGAGAAAACTTTGACCACTTTTTGGACGCAATATTGTGCCAAGCAAGCGTGTAATTCGTGATCTAGTGCAAATGCTTTAAACAGGTGGGGAATTTATTGATAAACGAAGGATTTTCAATTATCAGAAAGAGGGTGCCGAGGAAAATATGGTTTGGGTAGCAATACAATTCTAGTTTAGCCAATTTTTAGTTTTTATTCGGAATGTAAACCCTAAAGTTCAATTTGCTCTTTATTATGCCCGTTACTGTAGCAGCCACACGAAAGTGCCCGACCATATATTATTTTATTTATACTTGAACATAGTATTATAAAAAAATATAAATAGGTAATTAATATTTGGTTGAATAATCACTGGTCTTCTTAACGACTCTTAGCCTGTTTAGGCATTGATTTGATTAACTTAGTTGTTGCACTCGAACTGACCATTTCTCATACCTCCATTTAAGTGCTGTTTAGCAATGAAAATTCTTTATTGTTGTTTGGAAAACTATTGGATTTCGGTGCTGCAAACGTGTAATTTACGAAAACCGTAACCGAAGAATTAAGTAAGTATAAATTGCCGAAATAGTCAGCAGTAGACTTTACGGGTTTTAGCAGGTTGCTGGTTTAAGTTATTACTTTCGGAATGGCTGTTTTAGAGATTGTAAAGTTGAAGCTACACCCCTATCATTTGCGCGTCTGCCGTTTATAACCTTTTTAATTGAACGCAGAAAACATGTGTTCCTAAGAAACTAAAAGAATACACAATAATACAGGCCATTTCAATTTTCTAAAGCTACTCAACTGCTGTGATTTATATAAAATTCCGCAAATCTGTCAATTGTCATATTTAAGAGGAACAACTTTTAATGACGCATCCACGATTTAAAATCTTTCCTTATTTTAATCAGTAAGTAAAAAGTGGATAATTTGCAATCTGTGTAATAAAATACGATTAGAATGGATTTTACTTTGTTAAATGTTCAAAATGATGACCATAACCACCGTACAATAGGACTTGATTAAAATGCTCTCCTGACATTACACGCGTGGCATACACCTTAGATTTAAGGTGCTCCAGAAAAAAATATCAGGTAATGTAAGATTCGGCGATCTGGCAAGTCATTATATAGGGCCCTTTCGGCTAATTTTTCGACCATGATGCAGAAATCGTCGTACTCCGGCAGCGTAATGTGGAAGCGCTACGTATTGCTGAAATACTATCTCATTCTCCAACAAATCTGGATCTTGCTCCAATTTTCTGTGATCAAAGGATTGATTGTATTGATGTTCGAATACGTTTGACCATTGAATAGGGTGATCGCCAACGATACCAACTCATACATTAAATTTCTGTGGCCGTTGTATATGTATTTCCCGTGCCAAATTGGAATTGGCGTCACTCCAATATCTGCAGCTGCGACGATTTACTTCACCATTCAATGAAAAAGAAAATTCGTCCGAGAAACAGATATTATACAGTATTCGATTATTGTTGAGGTGCTCGGTCATTAAGTCACATAATTCCAACCTCTTGTCAAAATTGTCCTCATTTAATTCGTGTAAAAGTGTAATTTTAAAGGGTTCAACTTTTAACTTCTTAGCAAACTGATGACCGGCTTACTTCTGATGCTTGAGATCCCTGTTGTATCGACATTGCATTTCCAATCACTGTCCTAAAACTTCTACGCTATGTTTATTATTAAGAACCCGATGAAAATGTTTTTTTTTTTTTGGTCTGTACAGAGTATGTGATTTTCCTTGAATAAGCGAGCTGTAGATCTTGCACACCTCCCATTCTTCATAATACAAAATCACTAATTCCACACGTTCCTGGATTTTTAGAATATTGTTGAGTTTTTGAGACGACGGGAATATGTAGATAAGTTCTAAACATTTTATATTGCTATCTATTTTGTTAATGTTTTTATTATTGGGGGTTATTTTTCTTTTAGAAGAATGACGCCACCCCCACTGTCATCTTTAATAATAATAATGTTTATTAACTACATCAACACATTTGTGTTTGTAGCAGATCCAACTAGAAATAAAGATAATTTAAAGTAGAATGTGCGAGTTATTGAAACAAGAAAACTATGAAAACAAAAATACTAACATGTGCTCACAATGACTCAACCTTGAAGAATTAAAAATACTAATATCAAATAACAGAACCAAAGACATAACTACTACTACAAAACTAAGCTTTAAAGACAAAATACATAATAAAAATGGTAGAAGTTAAAAATTACTGATATGTTTATATGTAAGTGGCTGTTTAGGTGAGGTGCAAAAATGATACTTCAAATTTAGCAGAATGCACGCCGTATTTATTATAAAAGATTAGCTTGACAATTTGCATTCTATTTTTAAAAAAAGTTGCAAACCAATTGGCGACGTTACCCCAAATACCATAGTCGTACATCTTGGTAAGAAGTTTTTCATGTAACACACAATCAAATGGTTTTTGAAGGTCACAAAAAATTCCAATGGGACTTTCATGTCGTTCAATGAGAAGCAGTAATTCATTATAAAGATAATGGATAGAATTGAAATTAATTGTTATTTTCTATTTCAAAGATAAATTTGTGGTTTTTGGTGGACTGAAAATAAGTACAAAAAAAATATTTTAAAAGTGTTTTGTATAAATAAAATTTCGAAAAAGTTAATATAGCAGTTGCTACCATTTGTGCGGTTTTTAACATTCAAGAAATTCATTTATTGAGTAAAATACACGATCTTTGAAATAATTTGTCAATGCAGCTTTAAACTGTAGGTGTACGTTGCTTCAAGTGCAATGGCAATTTACTGAATAAAATTATGGTCTATTGGAAGACTGTCAAAATGAGTGTAGGTCTGCTGACTGGTCATTGTAGACCAGACATTGTGGAGTAGAACCCCACAGCTAGTAACTATATAAAGAAGCCGCTCTCAAAGATGATAGGCCTAATTAAGAGGGCAATATTAGAGAGCGTCCTCTAGGAAAAAGAGGATCACAATAGATCTGAAAAGGTGAAAAACAGGTCCATAGGTCACCCCAATCCTAATCTAATCTAAGCTAATCTAACCACTAGAGCGTTCACTAGAGTCACACAAATCCCCATAAGTAGACCCATTCGGGGGCAAGGACGATTTGGCTTTAATATTAGGTGCTTTTTAAAAGGTTGCAAATTTTATTATTTTATATATGATGGTAATTTGATAGCTAGGAGATACAATGAATTATTAAATGCTCTAGATACCAGAAATTGTTTAGAACAACACCGGCAAGATTTCTTGCTTTCAGATTTAAGGCCATTGGATTTTTTCCTATGGGCTATTTAAAAGATGAGATTTGAATGAGACAAACATACTTGCAAGACAGCTGAACAACCACGTGAAAATGTGGCTAACGCTTTTCATAATTACTAAAGTTCTACTTTTTGATTACATTTAACTTGTTTTGTCTTGTTTTGTGACTGCGTCTTACAGCTTTTGTCTTTAATACACAACTAACTTTATGAAGGTTATTATAATCACAAACATTCATGCCACAGTACTATTTTATTAGCATCTCTGTCAATATTTAAAATATTCTTCTTAAAAAGAAAAATAAGCTGACGCCACTGACGCTTATTATTTGACAGGAATAATATCAATATATCAATATCATTATTTTGTTTGGCTGTCATGGCAGTGTACTACTGATTCCTTCCATGGCACGCTATAAATCTATTTGGAATTTAAAAATGCAATAACCTGCTTAATATTTAGAATAAAGATAAAGTGTTATATGTATTTATAAA
This sequence comes from Protaetia brevitarsis, assembly GCA_004143645.1. Lineage (NCBI taxonomy): Eukaryota > Metazoa > Arthropoda > Insecta > Coleoptera > Scarabaeidae > Protaetia > Protaetia brevitarsis. The sequence goes on from RXPK01003292.1 coordinate 85,976, forward strand.
GCCCGCAAAATTTATTATTTAGTTATAACAGATAACTATGTTATAACTATGGTTTCTATTTAAGAAAAAATAATCTGGATTCTGGATTGTTGGTTGGGAAAGGGTGGCTAGCCACGCGCACTTAGGCCACTCTAACCGGGCCCATTGCGCTACCTTCCTTAGGCGGGGTCACTCACCCGCAGCCTACTCGAGCCAACCCAAGCGAAGAATGAACTCGAGCAGTGTAGCATGTGAGGTGCCGCCAAAGCTGGCCATACTGGGCCAGAACTCCCCCAGGATGGAACCTCTAAGTTGGGCAAGCGCCGGACAGTTACATAGGATGTGCTCCGGTGCCTCGTCCTCTAGGTAACATGCACGGCAGATTGGGCTGCTAGTCAGTCCTATGCGGTGCATGTGTTTATTCAGTTTGCAGTGACCAGTCAATAGCCATACAGATGACGTAGTTTACTGCGAGAAAGCTGCAGACAGTATCTTGCTGTCCTGGACGACAGCCTGGGATGACTTTGTGTGCCTGACAGCAAGTGGTTATGGGTACCCATCTCTCCTCGTGTAGTGTAGTGGTCTATTGGTTTATTAGGGTATTGAGTGTAGCCGAAGAAATGGGAAGAACAGGCTCCGGTCCCACGTAGGGAGAACATGAACCCCGTGTCGCCAACCTATCGACAGCCTCGTTTCCCAGATTACTTTTATGACCTTTAACCCATCTGAATATCAAATCATTATCAATAGCGATCGCTTCCATTGTGACACTGAAGTACTAGGGCTGAAGCGATTTTATAACTGCTGAGGGCTTTAAGGGCAGCTTGGCTATGACTGTAAAAGACAATACGTCGGTCTTAATGTTCCTTGCTAAAATTTCTTCGGCACCATGCAGGATCGCCGAAACCTCAGCTTGGCAAACCAGAAAAAATAATATGAGCCCGTAACTAAAAAATTTGAAGGATCATTAAAAAGTAGGTTTCATATCCAAATTCCAAATAAAATGCTGCATAAAAAATGTCTGAACAATTTTTTAAAATTTTAAAAAAAGGATATTATATCACATAATCGAAACTGCAAAAAAATCATTTTTTAAATATCCTGGAAATGGTAAGATAATTTGGTTTCTCCAAGGTTTTTTTCTCGAAAAAGTAGCTCTGGACTGCCTATTTCAAAGTACCTATATTTACACATTGTGTACGTCTAATTTGGATGCACATTCTAATAATACTTCCTTTATTTTTAATTTCTAATAATATATCCTAGTATATGTTAATGAAAAGGAACTTGTGCATCCTAGGATAGAAGGTTATAGTTCTTCAGAGACACAGATGTCTGTCGAATGTTCAAATTCTAAAAGTAACATTTATTGTTTTGGAAATAATTATATTAATTATTTAAAACATTAGGTTATAATAATATCAATTACATAACCTAATGTTTTTAATTATCAACTTGAAGATGATGGAAATACCATCGAAACTTTGTTTAAACGAATAAGAACAAAATATAACTATCGCTCGAAATTGGCGTTTTATTCCGCATAAAACAATCTTTTTAAGATTGATTAGTAGATGGCATTGTCGGCATTTAAAAAAAAAAAAAGGGCTAGTATTCTGTTAACTGATAAACGGTTAAGTGAACATTTTTTTGTATTCAAGTATACAACTTGGCACTTCATTTCATGGTAATTACATTTTTGTCAGTTACAACATTGGAAAAAGGATAGTGTACGTCACATATTGAAATACTTAACAAATAAATGAAGGAATTGAGCTCCCACCGGTATGCTAGAAATCGGCGTTGCGTCGTTCCAGTTTAGAATACCTGTCAAACCTATTTCCGGCTTAATTAATAGTGCTGCGGAATATCGCTGTCATTCCTAGCGCACTTGATCGTCCATTTTACCGACGCTGATGGACGTTTTAATCTAAGTCTGCGAACGATAAATGCGAAGAATGTTCGCCTCTCTGTCGAATCGGCACTTTATTCATTACGTAAATACGTTTCAGCGATATCTTACGTTTCCCGATATCTGTTCGTTTAAGTTTAACGTTATTTTTCTGCTCTGTTTCAGGTTACCAGTGCCTTGGTTGATATACGGAATCATCTACAGCAAGCCCGTGGAGGTGAACTCGGTGGGAATGGTGTGTTCCATAACGATACTCTTCATGATGTTGCTCTTCGTGGTCTTGTCCATCGCGTGCTTCAGGTGGAAAATGAACAAGGGACTCGGTTTCACCATGTTCATGTTGTACTTTGTATTCGTAGCCGTGTCGCTCATGTTCGAATACGAGATAATAGTGTGCCCAGTTTAGATGTTATAAAGATTACATAAATACGTTATACATATTTACATAACATATTAATTCATAATTGAGACACCTAAATACAATATTAATTTAATACCTCCCCGTTTTTAAACTAAACGTTAAATGTACGTTAATTAGTTGTTACTATTAAATCATAAATAAAATTTAAAATCGTTCGTTATAGTTACGTATTTTTGAAGTATCAGTAGGAATGAATCGACTCACAGAAATCAATTCGTAGAGTACAAAAAAAATTTAAAATGTTTTCCAAATAAACGAAAGCAAAATCAAATCTTACAACTATTATTTTAATTATTCAAGAAATAATTTATACACATGACAGAAGAGCAAACGTTATTGAGAGAAAATACTACACTCAATAATAAAAAAAAAAATGATGTTTTAGGGTGTGCTAAATTTTGGATTACAAACAAAATGGAATTTACATTAATTTATTAGTTTCACAAATTTATAAAATTTAAAATTATAGTTAGTACCAGAGCTCAGGTTGTATTGAATCCACTTTGTCTTTTGCTTTACCAGGTTGGTTTGCGGTGTCTGATAAAGCCAAGAAATTGCTTTTTGGACTCTGTAATGGTCATTTTCATATGCTCGTTCTAAAGTAAGCTTGTTTAAGAAATCTTCGTAGTTATGAGTTATCGTCCAGGTTGGATTATCCGGCATCTTCTGACATCCTGCTTATAATATGCGCTTAATAAGTTAGGAACAGCTATTTTCTCTCTATAAATTAAATATAGGATTTTCGTATGGACTTGGAGCAAAGAGACCAAGAGGTGGATCATTCATTAGCAAAGCGGCATGAAATTCTCAGCAGTACCCAATAAAGCTAGGCTATAACGAAAACTTCTTTCTCTACCTGAAATAAATGTTTTTTTTTTTATAGGTACGTAACGCCAAAATTTTTGAGCGTTTTTTTGACACTGTCAGGATTTGTTCGAGGTTATAAATTTATTGGGCTAAACTTTAAAGCAAAACCTAAATATTTTGGAAACTTTAATGCTCGGGTTCAATCCCCTTGTCAAATTTCTTCAACATAGTGTTTTCACCGAGAAAATATATAGAAACAAGGAAAAATTGAGAATATTTCATGGATTACATAAAGAAAACGATTGTTTGCAAATAAGAAGAAGTAAACGATTTTGAGGACCGCCCATGAACAAAACAAAACTTTTTAACTTAGTTATTAAACAGTAACAGTTGACTTTTTGGGTGCCCACACAAAAGCACATTATTTGATAACAGCCTAGGATAAAATGATATCTACCAATTTTCGAAAGCAGAGCCAGATAAAACAATAGTTTCCGGTTTGACCCTCCTGGCCGATTTTACCCCATTTGCTCTTTTTTTTTAACGAAATTATTATCATACGAGTTACGTATTTCTTTGCTGGAGAATCCAAGTTTACTATAAGAAGTGAGGATTTCCATTTGAGATTTGTAAGCTGGCACCAGCCCTACCTATTGAGAATGAAAAGTCCAGATTAGTATCATGGAATAAGTATTTTCAACATACACCAATTGCATCGGCAACGTTTTTTGCCCTGGCCTGCTATAACTCATCCATTATGTAATGAGAGCTTTATACATAAATTTAATTTTAACTAAAAATGGCTGATTTTAATTTATAAAAAGTATTATACAGCGTATTTCCAATACACAAGAAAGGAAATAAGCTAGACCACGTATAAAGTGTTGGCTACTTGGTTGAAGATCAGATTAGAAGAACAGGCGGGGAAATGGTTGGGAGAGTACCAATGTGGCTTTAGAAATAACCGATCAACAATTGACCAAATATTTATGCTGTAACAAATATTAACATCTTGCTATGAGTATGAAGTACCTGTGCGTATGCTGTTTATCGATTTTTAAGAGAGCCTATGATTCAGTGAGAAGACGGGAGCTGTGCAAAGTCTTGGAGGAGCTAGAAAAGATACTACGTCTTATTAGATTGACCCTACAACAATCAATAAGCGTGGTGAAAGTAAATGGAAGAACATCGGAAGAGTTTGAAGTAAGAAATGGACTGAGACAAGGTGACCCCCTAACCACCCTGCTATTTAATGTGATAATGGAAGCGACGATGAGGGAGAGTGGACTTAATAGGGAGGGACGATACTAACAAAAGTTATGAATGTTTGGCATACGCCGACGATGTGGTAATAATAGCGCGAAGCAAACAACAGTTAGAATAAGTAACAAGACGGTTTCCGGAAGCAGCAGGAAAAGAGGGATTAGATTAGATTAGGAAGATTATATGCACCTAAGAGTGAATAATAAGAAGAAAGGCGGAGGAAAGTTAGTATTAATATCGAAGGAGGAGAGAGAGAATGGAGTTTGAGGAAGTGGATAGTTTTATGTACTTGGGGCGCTAATAGATGACAGAGGCAACGAAGAGTCCGAAGTTTATCAAAGAATAGCTAAAAGAAATAGGGCCTGCATAACATATTAACTTCGAAACAAACCTCTAGAAAAACAAAAATAAGAATGTATAAGACCATCTTAGGACCGACACTGCTATATGGCTGCCAAACGTGGGTCTATGAATAAAAAAATGTAAAACAAGATCGAGGCATGGGAAAGGAAAATATTACACAGAATCTATGGAGGAAAGCGGAGCTAGTTAGGATGGGAGAGTCATATAAACGAGGAAATATGTCGATTGTTTGGCGAACCAATAATTAGTGAAGTAGTTAAGGCAAACAGATTGAAGTGGGCAGGATATCTAGAGAGAATGGGCGAGGAGAGAGCGGTAAAAATGGTAGCATGGAAGGAGCCAGCGGGGAAGAAGAGAAGGAAGACCCAGGAAGAAGTGGAGAGAGGCGATAATTGAGGACCTGAAGGGAAAACAAATACTAAACTGGAGGGAAAAGGCAAAGGACAGAAGAATCTGGAGAGAAGTAATAAAGCTATGGGCCTAGATGGCTTGGTGAAGCTAATATACTATTTTAGAGAGTTACTATTTCAGAGTGGAAAAATAATAAATGAATAAATTACCATTTCTTTCCAGCTATTTTAAGTAAAGAGCTTTGTCTCTAAACCCTGCAACATAAAAATAACCAAAAAAAAAAAACATTTCTTAAATAATCTTATAAAAACTGGTAGAAGAAACACAAAATCGATTTACTCAGTCCAGGGATCTAGCGAGAGAGGATATCTATGCGCTTTCCACTTAAGTTATAGGAAGACGAGAGAATTTTTGATTCCATTTTTGATCATATTTTGGAGTCAATGTGTATTATTATCGTTCAGATGTTTGATGTCCGATTTTTAAAATTTTGCAACGAGAAACTCAAGTTAAGTAATAAGAAAGAAAGTAGTAAAACTAGTTAATTAATACATAATATCTTGATAAGAAATTAAGAAAGTTCATATAATTGAGGAACCTGCAACAATAACATTAGATCTAGTTTGATTATGTTGTGTACACTGGAAGTTTTGATTTGAACTGATTTCAACTTACACAATCAAAAGTTTATCAAAGTAACCCAATTTCCTGAAGAACTTAATTGTCAGGCTAAAAACTAGAAGAAGAAACTAAATATAATAAGTTAAAATTACAAAAAAAATTACTTGCAATCTACATACATCGAAAAAATAATTGAAGACACGAGTGGATGAAGGTGTTATGTTACAAAATCAAACTTTTTCAGAAATTAAGTTTTTTTATGTAACTTTTCTCAAAAGTAGTGTAACATAACCGCTTCATACATTCACAAGATTCGAGTGTTCTTGAATTTCTGGAATTTTCGATGGTGCTATGTGAAAGATGGGTACAAAACACCTTGATTCATGCAAAAAAGACAGTTTTTAAAATGCGACATAGCACCTTCATCCACTCGTATCTTCAATTGTCAGTTCCTCAGCTATAAACAATGTAATAAATACGTTCGTCAAAAAAGACAAGAAAAGTGCATATTTGATCACTGGAAGATTCTCTTGGTGTTATTTTTTTAATACGTACCTATTGTTACTTTCCGAAACGAAAATATCCCCAAAAAAAATTGATAAGGGTCCCACTCAGGATTGGTTACGCCACTGCCATCAACAACAATACATCTAAATCAATTTTAGGCAAAATGTACTGAAATGTAAACGAACAGATATGCCGAAATTGTGAATTTCTCGATAAAATCAGTTCTACTAGATAAATTGAACTGTAAATTGAATAAGCTCTGCATATTTCCACAGCTTTCAAATAAAATTTCGTAAAGCAAGTGCAAATAATTTCTTTTCTGCCGAAATATGTTTATAAAATATTTTTAAAATTTTAAGATATTCTGAATAAGTACCTAATCCAAGTAAATTCTAGTAATGTGATTTATATTTTCGGGAGAGAAATAAAAATATGAAGTAGAAACCAGCCAAGCAATTGTTTGTGAAAGCAGTAAACATTGAAGCGTGACGTTTCGATGAAATAAGGGATGTATCGCAATTATAATTGTAAGCCGTACAACCTCAGAATATCACATCCGGCTGCTACGCTTGACAAGTAGTTCCATATAACATATAAGCTCAAATGTTGTTTCTCAGGTGGGAAAAATATCTACAGTGGAATGGTTTTCGATTCTTGACAAACGATGTAATTATAACTTCCTAAGTATTCATTAATTTAAAGTGTATAATTGCTTGGATATACAGTACTTATGTCTCAGGATGGACCTAATTATAGTCAACTAAGTTATTTAGTTTTTATTTTTCCTAGAAAAAATCACTATAAAATGTTAAAAAGCCTTGTGTGATAATTAAAATATTAATTCAAATTGCAGGATGATTTAAAAATAAGAGAACATGAGATGGTGTTAAGAGTAAACCACCAAATATTGAAGAGTAAATTAAAAATAGCAGAGGTAAAGATTATTTGGAATATCACCAGAGCTTCAGATATGAAATTTGCACCTTGCACCAGCGAATTTTTGCTGTAAGATCATTTACAAATGCATTATTGGTCTTGCTTTTAGACGTAACAAAATTCAAACAGAACAAAATTCAATATACCTAAAAAAGAATTTTTGAGACTTTTGAGCTTTTGAATTTCCTATTTATTTAATAACGGCTTCAAAATAGGTAACCCATGTTGCACAAAAGCTAGTCACGCGCATGATATGACTTGCCTATACTAAAGGCGTTAATGAAACTAAAACCAGATCCGACAATTATGTAAAGCATCAACAATAAAGAAAAACGCGCTTTCATATCTGAAGTGCTGTAGTAGAGATAGAATTTACTCGTCAATAATTGACAGTTTCCTCTTAGCACAATTTCTCATTTTCTTAATTTTCAATCATCTAGCATGTATGTTTAATTTCAATTATCGCAAGACTTTCCAAAGTAAACAAAACCTTTCAAAAAGAATGTTTTTTTTTATAAAATTAAAAATAAAATACGTTATAAGTACAGTTAGGTCAATCTGGGGACATGGCGTATTTAAGAATAATGAACACCTTTACGCTTATTTCTATCAAACATCTAAGGTTTGACATGATAACGTTGAGTAAGGCCTGTTTCAGACGAGGCGATTTCACTAGCTGGTCGTCAAGGAACGTACTGATATGAAACAGGCCTAAGATTCACTCCGCATTGGCATCACAATGGATTGAAATACTTTTGCATATATTTAGTCCACTTGAAATTAACAATAGCTGAAATTTTCGCCTAGAATGGCCGATTTTAGGTTTTTGCATTAAAATTTGCGCAAAGGGAATACTATTGAAAATAATGTATTGCTACGGCAGTGACAATAATTTGCTAAATATATAGTTTATAGAATAAAAAGAAAACCTATCATTGTAAATATATAGTTAATGTTTTAGGAGAAATTTAACTAATCGCATCACTGACAGCAGCGCTAACATACGAACTAAATTAGCCACAGATGGAACTAGCGTAAGCTCAAAATGATAGAATGTAATTTATTCTGAAAACGAGAAACAGAAATTAATTTTGATAAAATTCGAAATAAATACAGATGTAGCATGCTTCAATATTGTTGTTCTCTCTATAAATAGGTATGAAAACGTGAATGTAATTGAATAAATTGGAATTAAATATGTGAAAAGTTGGCAGTTGGTTCCTATTCGACCAACAAAGAGTAGTTGAATAAATGTTTGATTTTGTTTTCTACAAATATTATACTATGTATGTTGAAATCCTATGAATGATATTGGTAATTGGATCTAAAATAATTAATAATGTTTGAAAAACGTCATATATAAGTTATTGAATATTTTTATCCAATATTTTCGGTATGAGGTTTTTTACAACTTGATAATGGCATTCAATTCCTAACCGAAACACGTTGTTTTAAAAATATAATCAATTAAATATTTTATGATTTGCAAATGGACAATTATTTACACATCCAATATTACAACCGTTGAAATACAGTTTACTTCACAGCCTTTATTTATGTCTGTGATTTCTGTTAAAATTATTTCATGTTTATTTAACGTTGAAATACAATGTCACTCAAGCAGCACCCAAAGGGTCTAGCGGGTTAAGCATATGAAAACCGCTCTCGCATCTGATGAAGGATTATTACCTTGTTTTTATTGTTCTTCATCTAAAATAGCCATACAATTAATCTCACATTCCTAACCCCCATTTTTCCCTTGCAATAGGGGTTAGGTGTGTGAGACTAATTGTATGACTATTTTAGATGAAGAACAATAAAAACAAGGTAATAACCCTTCATCAGATGCGGGTGCAGTTTTCATATGCTTAACCAGCTAGACCCTTTGCATCTAATATAGTTGCATTCATTACTTAATAAAAAGTGGTGTATTTCAGCGTTTCTTTTTCGGTCATGTTACTCTTTGTTATACTTTGCTATACGTGTTTGTTAGTATAGAACAAAATTAAGTGTTTATTTAGTTATTTTATGTTACTTGAGTAAATCATTTTTCTGTGTAATTGTTTCAACATGAAGTATTCGTTGAAATAAAATCAATTTACATAAAAAATATAACAACATATTTTCCGTAAACGCCGAAACAACATTAAATATGTACATGTATCTTGTATTGTGATGGATGGAAACGTTATTAACAAAACAAAGTCAAAACTTTGTTAAACCAATGTTCATTCTCATTCAACATATTTCGACATCATTTTTGAGCTCGTACCGCTGCACTCTAAAAAATTCTTAATTGGATTATGTTTCTGGGGTTCTGCACTTTTTTCTCTTCTCTATCTTTAGGGATGTTTGACTTTTTATTATTTATACAGCCTCTTAATTTGTTTGTCAAATAGCATGCAGTAGCAAAAGTCAAAAAGAAACTGCGAGATTTTTTAAAGTACGATATTGTGATATTTGCTCTTTTGTGTGGGCAAACTACAACGCACATCTCTTTTTTTCTTTTAAACAATTTCTGATTACAAAGGTTAAACTCTACGAACTGATTTCTAAGATTTAATTCCGTACATTTCTTTAGATATGCCTACAAAAAAATTATAATATAGATACTATATCAATAATTGTTTTTAATTGTTATTATTTAAGTGTTTTATATCTTATATAACCTAAGCGAATTTTAAAGCGAAATTATATAATAAAAATTTTTATATTAACCGTTGCAGATTATACAGCTGAAAACGTTTAGGAAGAACCAATAGTGTAGTCAGTGGATCTTTCTAAATGTAGCGCGTCGATGAAAATTTTATTTGTGAAATTTTAGCATTTTTTCGAGCCGACAAAAACAATAAAATATATTAATTCTTACCTTAGTATAAAATATTGAATATGTTGTTTGTTACGCTAAATAAAAATATTACAATCGTTACTAAGTGCAGATTATATGCATTTTATAATGCAATTCATGTTCTTAAAGAATTTTATGAGTGTGTATGTACTAGCTGACGTAAGGCAAAAAACAGTGTTCAATGTCAGCAAATCCAATTGTGGCGAATATATATTAGAAGCCTTTGTAATGATTGAGTTTCCTTCAAATGCTTCTTAATGGGTAGATTTTAGTTTCTTGAATACTAAGGAAATGGTGTTGAGAATGTTCCGTTACATATCGTAAGTAGGTACATACAAACCGTTACTTATTTTAATAGGAAATCAAATCAAATCAGGTGGAACCAATATGTTCGAACTTGGAATTTAAGTTTAAAATAATAATATTCAAGACTTTGAAACGCACAAGAATTAATTAAGCGCAACATAATATACACACACTATATTATGTAGATACGATAAAAAAAACCGTTTTAGATAGACTTCAAAACAGGCATGCAAGCAATAGCTATTAAAGAAATAAATAATAAATTTTAAATTATACAAAAAAGAATAGTTAAAAATGATAATTACTAAAGATTGAGAATGAATAATGTCTTGGGCTATGTGACAGAATAACAGACAGGTATTTTCATTTAAAAGATATCTTCGCATCTTCGGAAGAAGTTGTTTTTGAAAATATATCTGAATAAATATTTAAATAAGTACATGAAAAGAATCACGCTGGTTTCAACAGATTTGGCAATTTTGAATAAAAGAAAAGTAAAACTTACTTAGTTGTTGTGTGTTTTATATTTTATCAAATTACTTGTTAATTTTGTGAAATATCATTAGCATCAATATTAAAAAAATTACCTTTTCTTTTTATATTTGATTTTCTTTTATTTTTCTAAATTACTTAAGCCATTTCCATTCGTCATATAGAAACTGGCAGAGCTTGAACTATTTTAAGTGATCGTGATTTGGTTTACTTTCTTTAATAGTTCAACGAACGAATTATTAAATATTCTTTCATCTGCATATAAAATCAGATTGTAAATCATTTCTTCCAATGTGTCGCAATTGAAATTTGACAAACTGAAAATGTATATAAATACGTTACGAATGTCAAATTCAATATAGAGTGGTAAAAAATCAAAACTTACATTAGGAAAATAGTTTGGAAGAACGTTGGTTATTTTATAATCATTTGATGATGTTTTGTTCGTAGCCGTTAATTATGTATAGTTATTCCTTTTTTTCCTTCGTGAGGGTAGCGGCTAATTTATACTAATGACTTAAAAAGTTAAACAACTCATTTTTTACGTTTCGACAATCTTTATTTTTCTTGTCTTCTTCAGAAATGTATATTTTATAATTTAACTTGTTTTATTATTATTTTTTTTAATTATATATCTAGGGACATTCACAAACATTTTAAAAACATATTTAATAATTACATTTCTAAACAATTTTACAACTGTTAACCAAAACTATTTTAAACCAAACTGAATCATTGTTTATTTTTTATATTACATTTGCAATTTAATTTAGGGTATTGTGTTTTGATCATCGTTTTTTTATCTTCAAACTACAGGTTTCTTGGTCAGAAAATCGTGACAAAAATAAAATTGTTCTATTAAATTCATTTAAAAACATGATTTTTTGACAATAAATTGCTCATGTAATTGCTATATTCCATATAACAATACAATCTAGAAACTACTTGTTTAATTAGTGGGTCACTAAATTTCGACATGTAAAAAAAAAATCTTGAAAATAATTGCTATTGAAGTATAAAGATATTTTATTTGGAATTTGTATATTATTTCACGACTAAATTACCAGATTCGTACAAAATTCATATACTTCGATTTCCAGTTCATTAATCAGATTTGTGCCGGAAGTGCTCCTATAACAAAAAGTTTGCTTAGATATCTGGAGTACTTTCATAAATTAAAGAAATATTACAGTCCTCGAATCAAAGTCATAACAAAGTTTTCATATTATATGGCTATAAATGTTATTCTATTCAAAGACAAAATGCGACTTGAAATAAAACAAAGTGGTTTAGTACAAGATATCCAATAACGAAAAACTTAGAAATAAAATATTACATGGCATTTCATCTGTCATATTTTTAAGAGCCCTTACCAACTCTCAACAAATAAACGTAATGCTTTCAACACTATTTGATTCTCTCTTTCTACCTATCTAGAGTAACGATCCAACGAGTCGGTAATGCCTAACTATATATACATACATACATATCATGTATATACAATATAGTAACTCTAATTACTATAATTAATTTGGTGACATAATTTTTTGTTATATTTTATTTGTTCGTATCCAGACTTAAGGTTAAAACTAAAATGTTTTATAATTTAATATAATGTATACTTTAGTTTCTTACATATTTTTTAATTATTTTCTATAAAATACTGTTAGAACAAACGCGGAAACAACTTTTCACTATTTACATTTATAACATAAAAAGCGCAAAGGATTTACGTTTAAATATAAAAAGTTAATAGTTCCAATGGTAAGAAAGTTAGCGTGAAATTATCGTTTCCATACTTTCACATTATTTGATTTTATTTGAAATGTGTTCACAAGCTTTAATTAGCGTCACAAATTCGTCAAGAATTTTTACATATGGGTTTTCATAATTAATAATAAATAAATAAATCTCCCTTTAATTTTCGATATTTGATAACAAGTTTTAACGTACAGATCTGATAGTTTGACATAAATAATTTTTAAAAATCTTACTTTCGTCCATACACTTAGAAAAGTTACTTGAATTAACAATGTGCTGAATGTTTTTGCTTATTATGACCAAAATTTGAGCAATTTCTCGGCTTCTATAAATAAAGAATTTAGCCCCAATCTGTTTAGCTAAATTAAAACTTCAACTTGTTCTAATTCACTATGAAAATGGTAGAAACTAGAAAGTTAACACGTTTTTTTTTCCATTCAACTAAAAATGCGGTTAGATAGACAAATCCAAAACATTAAATTAAAGTGCGGGTTGTGGAAACTGAAGAATATCAGGACGATAGTAGCACATCTACTTTGTAGCAGTTTCCTCTCTACATAGTACAAGAAATACGTTAAATACTTACATGTATTACAGAAATTATCCCATAGATCGCGCTTATGCTATTTTATTCCAGCAGCAGAACATATTTAGCAGAAATAGCAACGTAAATACGATTATATGTATATACGCAGTAATCCTTGTGATCGACCCATAATACGGTGGACTAATTTGTTTGAAAATAAATTTTGGTTAGCTCAATGGAAGTACTTTTTTGAGTGTATTGTAATAAAATTAAGTACGTTGCAATTCTAACATAAGCACAATACATAATGTATTGATCTAAAATATAAAACAAGTAATATTGAAACAACTTTTAAAATTTTAATAGGTGCAACATGGTATTGAACTAAAGTTTTGCCCAATTTGTTGTTCTTTATATGCAATCCAATTTTGCACGGACTTAATAAGTGTACTACTCCTTTAGAGTGAAAACTCTAGAAAATTAAGAGACGAGTATTCGCTGAGATAACTAGTTTTATCAGGCTAAACATATTTAGTTATTTGGGTTTAATTTTATATTTTCCAATTTGTCCAAAAATTACTTGGAATCACACCATTATAAATGAGAAAGCTCTTATTATCGATTTTTTTTTAAGTGTGTTATATATTTTTCCACCGCACTAGTACGCATTTAATCAATGCACAATCTCTGCACTCATAAATGGCACGACCTTTGAATAATAAACCGTATTAATACCGCTTATATGATCCACCATATTTGAAGATCGTGTCATATTGATATGGGCTTGCAAATTGTGCTACAGGCTGTAACCTTTGCTGGCTACAGCCTGTAGCATCTTTGATTGCAGGTATATTTTACATTTTGAAGAAAAAAATTATAAAGGGTTTATGGAAGCCATTATGTTTATTGCCTAAGTAATCTAAAAATATTTTTGGGTATACAGAATGTTCTAAAAGTTGGTAAGCGTGTGGTTATTATATACTGCGTAAAATGTTTGAACATAAACCAGTATGCGGATATCTTAATAATAACATAATGTCATTGTTAAAATATTAAGTATATAACTGAATCAGCGACGTAATGCGAATCCTTGGTATAATTAGGATAAAAAACAAACAAAAAGCAGACAGGAATGTTAAGCTAATTAAATTTATGCAGCACTATAAAATCAATATAAACTTTTATATATTAAAATGGAGGCGGCTGAGAATCCACTTAATCTCTGCAACTTTATATTTCCATTGATAAATGTACTCAGCTGCGCATGAGCATTTGCTTTAGCTTTTAGGCGAAGTTACTTGACAATTTATTCTTTTAGTGGCACCCTACGCTTCTGTTTATGTTAGATTATTTCTCACGTAAACTTTTCCCATATGGGGTTTCATAAATAATTTAATGATTTTACACAAAGAAATTTCGTCTTAATTTCTAAGGTGGCAGGTCTTGACATACCAAAATCAAACGAATGAAAGGAGGCACAATCACTAGAGACAACTATTGTCAAATATAGAACAAAATATAAAATCAACACATTCTTCAAGATGAAAATTTTCATGAACATCAACAACAATTCTTGACTCACTCTGAAGATTTTGGCCTACTTTTACATGGAGTTTCAAATGGTTTATAACCAATATATTTTCGGATCTAGTAGGCTTTGATGCACACGTGTTAAATAAATTAAAGAAGCTCAAAATCATTGACCAATTAAAGAAATCCTTTACACCCCAATAGAACAATTGGTAGCAATAATATTAGTAGTATAGATTGTGGTAGAGATCAATTACACAGTAGTAACTAAAGATAGTAAATAATAACGGACTTTATTACGAATATAAAAGTAACCGAAAAAATCATTAGTTGAAGTTAATATGCATGTCAAAAGATTTTTTAATATATTTAAAGTGGAAAATAAGCATTATAAAGTGTAGTTTATAAACACCATTATTTTTCTGTAATATCTAACTTTATTATTTAAACGTTTGGTTATGTTAAATTTTTTAACATAACCAAACGCCTAATCTCCTAATATTTAATAACATTTATCCATTATTTTCAAAGCCTACTTATAATTTGAGTTAAAATTTCTACAAATGGATTAGATATACAAAGGACTTTCGCCCACTTAAGTACATTATACACGTCGTCAAGACTGTATTAAATTTATTGTTAATATTTACTTTCAGTAATGTATGCAATGTTAACTACATATGTTGTATTTTTTTTTTAAATAGTCGCACTTATTACGACAAAATTATTGTTTGCTATCTTCTTTTTTACGAAGATATAATGAAAGTTTACTTGAAGGGATTCGGACACTATAAGATGTAAAATATGTTTTTTTTTTAATTTAGGTAATTTTTCTTGGTAAAAATCACTTTTTTTGGATAATTTTCCGCATTCAATGGGGGTAAATGTACAAAATGTTTTACGTGAATATTAATGGAAAAATTTCGGTTTCTTAGGAAAAATCTTTTCCATTGTAACATTAAAGAAAAATATTAATATCTCGCAGGAAAAACTAATTTAAATATATTATTTATATTAAATTATTCTTAAATTTTTAGGTCAAATATCATTAATGTTTTATATGTATTGGAGAAAATTTACATGAGCAATAATCTGACAAAAATGAACACCACAAAAAATCAAATTAAAATAATAAAAGCTCATCCATATCATGGACAGCTGTATAGCATTATATTGACTGAATTGTTATTATTGCAACATACCAAATATATTTTTGCAGTACTGAAACTGTGGATATTTAAAATAAATGCAGACCCTATAATCAGGCTATCTTAGTTTGCCATTTTTTGAAAGAAGATTGTATAAGAATGAATTTATTATAAATAGATGTACTTATAATACTTTTACAACGTCATATGTCTTAAAATTAATAAGCGAAATAATATATAAAGTTAAAACGATAACAGAAAAGAAATATTGTTTCCATTCAAATTTAATAATTATATAAAGTAAAGTAGTAAAAGCAATATGTGTTTATACACCTTTGGGGCAAATTTATATAGCCAAAAATATTTCTGTATTATTCCTAAAATGAAAAATGTATTCAAAGATCCAATCTTTGCTGGAACATTGTACATATAAGAACATGAATTGCATTTTACGCTAGGGAGCTATCGGTGTTCAAAAAAAAAATACAAGAATAATTGCACAGAGATACATGAAAATAAAAAAAAAAGTATATAATAAAAAAAAAAATATTGAACAAAACAATATCGACTTCCAATTTGCTGTAAAGTGTGAACGAGTGTGTTTCCGATTTTCGCGTGTTTTAACGAGTTATCGGTTGCGATTGTTTTTCTCATTCGTTGGTTTTCGTGCGATCCGCTTCTGTTTTGTAATTAACTCTTATATTGAAACTGCCCGAAACTTTTAACATTTCCGTTACGTATTTCCTCGACAAATCGATAGCAATAATAAGTATATTATATAAACGTTATATATATAGAGGAACAAGAGAAAAGAGGCAGTATACTCAACGAGGAAGATTTTGTGTATGTTGAAATTATTCGTTTAGTTTCGCGTACTTGATGTGAGAACTTAAAAATGAATGAATTAAAGAAAATATGTTATATTATAATAGAATAATATGAGAAACAATAACGAATAAATAGATTACCTGATGTACCTCCAATTAATATTATTAATTTTTCCACTTGAATATTGTCGCTAATATATTACGATAAGTATGAAATAGTTGATAGAATTTTATAAGTATTTTAGGAAAAAAAGAATGATGTAATTACGATATACGACTGTTTATATATTGTGGTTGATGTTGGTGATAATTTCCCTTGGTTTACTATGTAATTGTTATTCCGTTATTGCTTAGTATGCAGAGTGATTCAAAAATACTCTTATTGTACATGTTAGTATGCAATATTGAAGCAAAAGAAAAATCATATTATTTTACATCATACATTTACAATTTTTGAGTCATACTGTTGATGAATTAACACGATGACATTAATGTAACAGAGTTTTTCCAACTAGTTTGAACAAGATATTTATTTTTTATTTTATGCCAGAACATATCGAAGTTTTGGTCACCAGAATAGCACCAACTACAAAATATCCAACTTGTTCGTGGCGAACGACGGAAGAATAAGGACGAAAAATATGAGAAAAAACCTCCCGACAAAAATGCGCACTATTAGTTTATATGAAAAGAAACATACATAATCTACGAAATGAAGAACGATACAAATCTAGTGAATTAAATGAATTAATAAGAGTTCGTATTCGTAGTAATTTGTAGATAATTTGATGCATACCTAGTGACTTATAATGAAAAAAAAAGAGATAAATGTAGATGACGTTGTTGCAGTTTCGAGCAAAGTAATGTTATTTAAGTAGTTTTTAAATGAGCATAACACGAGATTTTTGAAAAATAAAGAATCATGTAAACCGCAAGAAATACAGCATGTAAATAGAAAAAAAAATATGTAAAAGGATAGTTTTGTGTGGCACTTATTAGGACTTGAGATGTCTTCGCTAAAAGTGCCTATTGTTAATTTTTTTATTGTAAGAAATTAT
Source organism: Protaetia brevitarsis (assembly GCA_004143645.1). NCBI lineage: Eukaryota > Metazoa > Arthropoda > Insecta > Coleoptera > Scarabaeidae > Protaetia > Protaetia brevitarsis. Next base: position 103,632 of record RXPK01003292.1, read on the forward strand.
CAATTATATATACATATTATATATCCGAAATAGAAACCTATTGACAGAGAGAGAATATTGTATGAAAGCGTTGCGATTGTTCTCTTCTTAACTACTTGTTATTAGATTAATAGACAAACAATAAAAAGGCATCAGCGTAGAACCAGATGGAATACCTTCCACCTATAGACATGAATCGTGCGCGATATCTTCATTAATAAAAAAAGGGGGCGTTCTGCTGGACAGAAATTAATAACACCATTTTATTTTTGTAATAACCATCTCCGTCAACGCGTTTCGAAATTCGAAGATTTTCTGTTGTTGAAACTTGATTTGTTACCCGATGTGATATTCTAATTGCACAGCACTTGTGTTAAAGTGATTAGTTGCGATTAACACGCCTAGTTCTAGGTAGTTAGCTAATTAGGGAATTATTAATCTCTAGTTTCGAGAGATGAAAAGGAAGTAATGTTAAAGCCATTATCATCTAGACATCATAATTGTGTGTGCGCGTCTCATGTAGGAAAATAGCAATCAAGATTAAAGCAGCACCTATGAAAGACAAACGAACTTGTGCTATTTTTATTTATAAATATATCCAAGGATGTTTATTGATGAGAGTTAAAGGAAAATGACTCACAATAAAAAAAAGAGATAAATATAGATGACGTTGTTGCAGTTTCGGGCAATGTATGTTGTGTCGAAATCTTCTTTAAAGATACGACTTGTACGAGAAAATAATTTCAAAAAAGATTTTGTCTTTTAAGTTTATATGTTTACGGAATTAGTTTTCGATTATATACCTATTTAGAGACATGTATTCAAGTATTATGACTGACTATTAAATAACTTAATTTAAGAAATTTTAAAATTACTTCATGAAAATGGTTTGAAATTTGTATGCATTCTCCTAGTTATTCTGTATTATATCTTCATGAAAGCTTTAAATGCAATAGCGCTTACTAATTATTGCAAGCATTGAAAATCATTAATTAAATGGAAGTCCATAAACCT